>JAVJIF010008753.1:0-69917 GCA_038442645.1 Agave tequilana
GAGGAGAAGTCTCTCTTGCATATCACCAAGAAAAATCCTCAAGTTTGTGTTGTTTTCAAAAGAGAAAAGAAAAGAGTTTAAAACCTTCATTCCAATTCTTTTAAAGTTTGTTTTTCAGTTGTGTTTGATTGTCTATATCACTCTACAACTGAAGTTTTTCTCACCACACTTCATAGAGCCAAAATCCTATACTCATTCTATAGTGAAGTTGTAATAGAAGTGAGAGTGTTTGTAAAAGAGTTTGAGAAAAAGTGTAGTGATCTTGTTGTGATCACTTTGTTCTTGTAATCCTTTCCTTGTGGAGCAACCTCTTCGGTAGAGGTCCTTTGTACTCGGTGGAGCTCGGTGCTCGGTCTTCGGTAGACCAAATTGTAAAGGCGTCCTCGGTGGATAGTGGAAACCCTTCACGGAGGTGAAGGCGGAGAGTAGAGCGGTGGCTCGAACCTCGAAACAAATATTTGTGTTTGCGATTGCCTTTGCGTCCAATTCTTGCTTTAAATTCCTCTAACACTTTATTGCTCCTTATTACTTGCTTGTGATCTGATATCTCCTTGTGCTTTTAATTCAAGCTTGTAATTCTTGTGATATATTGTGTGCATCTCATTTTCTCATCATCATACTTTGCATTGATCGATCATATCTCAATACAACAAGGTTGCATTGCGCACCTCTAACCCATATCAAGGGGAATTGGGAGGAAGGAGTCAGAACCTCGCAAGGGGTATTCGGCTCTTAGTCTTGTTTTTGAGAGATCGTTGCATCATTCATCATACTTAGTTCAAAAAGATCATTAGATTAGCAATTACACCTATTCACCCCCCCTCTAGGTGTTTTTTCAATTGGTATCAGAGCTTGGACTCTAGGATTTGGTTTAACACCTTAGAGAAGATCCTAATTTGCTAATCATTTCATTCATATTCATATAGTAAAAATGGCCGATGGAATTAAGACCCCTCCTAAGTTTGATGGACTTAACTTTCCCATATGGAAAGTTAAGATGACCGTGTTTTTGCAATCTCTAGGTAGCCGAGTTGCAAAAGCCGTGACTAAGTCCTTTAGTGTACCCCCCGGTGACGAATCCACTTGGTCCGAAATAGAGACTAAGGAATTCGATGCCAATGCCAAAGCTCACTATGCACTTCTACAAGCCCTTAATGATGATGACATTTCTAGGGTTATCCATTGCAAATCCGCATATGAGATTTGGTCACACTTGATAGTCACACATGAAGGGACCTCACAAGTAAAGAAGGCTAAGATTGACCTTCTTCGGTCCCAATATGAAACATTTAGCATGCAAGAAAATGAAACCATAGATGATATGGTTACAAGATTTACCAAGATTACTAATGGACTCTCTTCTTTAGGTGAAGATATCAACAATGATCAAAGAGTAAGGAAGATCATCCGAGCTCTTCCTCCTTCATGGGAAGTTAAAGCAACAACCTTGAAGGAACTCAACGACAATGAGGAGATGGAGCTTATAGGTCTCATTGGGAACCTCAAACCCATGAGATGGAAAGGAAAGCAAGGGAGGATATGGCTCCTTCCAAAAAGAAGACTATCGCCTTCAAGAGTCAAGCTACACACTCCGATGAGGACGATGAAGAAGAAGATGATGAGGAGCTCTCACTCCTTGTTAAGAATGTCCGGAGGATGTACAACAAGGCGAAGTACCAAGGTAGAAGAAAATGGCAAGGAGGCAAAGAAGAAAGAAGGATCACTTGTTTCAATTGCCAAAAGCCCGGACACATTGTTGCGGAGTGTCCGGACAAAGCTAAGCCCTCCACATCAAAGAAGCCCTACAAGAAGAAGGCTATGAAGGCAACTTGGGATTCAGAGACCGAATCCGAGGAAGAAATAGACACCGCCAACATGTGCTTCATGGCTAATGAAGGCACAAGCAAGGTAACCTCTTCCCTTCCTATGATAATGAGCTTTCTATGGATGAATTAGAAGAGGCTTTTGTTGAGTTGTCACAAAATTATGATTTCTTAAAGAAAAAGTATTTAAAAATGAAAAGGAAAATGAATCTTTAAGTCATCAAGTTTTTACTCTTACAAAAGAAAAGGATGATTTGGTTTCCACCTTGGCCACTACTAAAAATGATTTTGAAAAATATAAGATTTCTTGCAAAGGTAAGGCCCCACTAATTGATTCTAATGAAGTTTCTATGCTTAAGGAAAGATTAGACTCATTAAGTGTTGTTTTGAAAAATTGTGAGTTTAACAAGAAGAAAATTGAGGCTATGTTTCCTAAGAAACAAGCCCAAAGAAAAATGCTCATGCTCATGTTCATGTTCATGCTACACAACCTAAACAACATGGCAAAACCCCAAAACATGCTCACACTACACGTACACATCATGCATTCATGTATGGTAGAGTGTTCTCATGTTCACATTGTGGGCGGAAAGGACACTTAGCCAATTTTTGCTATGATAGACTAAATGCATCACATCATAATATTTGGGTTCGAGGGACTAACTTTAAAGGACCCAAGAAAGTTTGGGTACCAAAATCAACAATTATGTTAAATGATGTAGGTACTTTCCAAAGCCCAACGACGTAGAGGATTGTGGTATCTTGATAGCGGTTGCTCAAGGCACATGACTTGGGACATCAACAACTTTGCAACCCTATCAAGATATCATGAAGGTGGCACCGTCACCTTCGGAGATGACGCCAAGGGTAAAATCATCGGTATTGGTAATGTAAAACTTGGCACCTCTCCTTTAATTGAAAATGTAGTTTTAGTTGATGGCCTCAAGCATAATCTCTTGAGTGTTAGTCAACTTTGTGATAAAGGTTTTGATGTTGTTTTTGATAATGTTGCTTGTAAAGTAATTGATAGAACTTCTAATGTTTGTGTATTTTCCGGTTTTCGTGAAAGTAATGTTTATATGATTGATATGTTAAATATGTCTTGTAATATTACTTGTTTGAAAGCCCTCGATGATGACTCTTGGTTGTGGCATAGGAGATTAGGCCATATTTCTTTTGATCACATTTCTAGGTTAAACACAAAGGAAATGGTGAAAGGTATTCCTTGCTTGAATTTTGAAAAGGACCGAGTTTGTGACGCATGTCAATTTGGGAAACAAACTAAGTCTTCTTTCAAGTCAATTAAGGATATCATGACATCACGTCCTTTGGAGTTAATCCATATGGATCTTTTTGGCCCTACACAAACCAAAAGTCTAAGTGGGAATAGATTTGCTTATGTTTTGGTTGATAATTTTTCAAGGTTTACTTGGGTTTTCTTTCTTGAACACAAAAACCAAGCATTTTCGTATTTCCAAACTTTTAAGAAAAGAGTTGAAAAAGAAAAAGATGTTTCGATTTTGAGAATAAGAAGTGATAGAGGAGGTGAATTCATTAACCAACCCTTTACCACTTTTTGTGATGAACATGGAATAAAGCATGAACTATCTTGTCCTAGAACTCCACAACAAAATGGAGTAGTTGAACGGAAAAATAGAACATTACAAGAGATGGCTAGGACAATGCTAAGTGAATATGGTCTACCACATTATTTGTGGGCCGAGGCCGTTAATACATCATGCTATATATCAAATCGTGTTTTCTTATGTAAAAATACTACTAAAACTTCTTTTGAAATGTACTTTTCTTATTTCAAAGTTTTTGGATGCAAATGTTTTTTTTAAATACAAAGATAATTTAGGAAAGTTTGATGCTAGATCTTATGAGGCTATTTTTGTAGGTTACTCAAACACTAGTAAGGCTTATAGAGTTTTCATTAGATCATCATTGACTATTGAAGAGTCTATTCATGTTAAGTTTGAGGAATCTAACAAGTTTGTTAAGAATGTTGTAGAAATAGATGCATTGGATGAAGGTTTGGAGAAAGTGACCTTGGAGGATGCTTCTACTATGGGAGACAAACCAAAGGATGATAGGAAGGAAGCGAAGCTAAGGTGGAAGAGGCACAAGGAAATGAAAATCAAACACATGAGGTGGAGCCTACTCAACCACTACCAAAGGATTGGAGATACAATCCACATCATCCCAAGGACCTCGTCATAGGTGAAGTATCAAAAGGGGTAACTACTCGCTCTAGACTTCATGCTATTGTGGTAACTATGCATTCATTTTCATATTGAACCCAAAAATGTCCCCGAAGCCGAGGCCGATTCATATTGGTTGCTAGCCATGCAAGAGGAGCTCAATCAATTTGAGCGCAACCAAGTTTGGCACCTTGTTCCTAGGCCCCACGATAGACCAACAATTGGTACTAAGTGGATCTTTAAGAACAAGTTGGATGAATCGGGTAATGTAGTTAGAAACAAGGCTAGGTTAGTTGCCCAAGGTTACACTCAAATCGAAGGGATCGATTTTGAAGAAACCTTTGCACCCGTAGCACGGCTTGAAGCCATACGGATGACACTAGAATTTGCCTCATATAAAGATTTCAAATTATTTCAAATGGATGTTAAAAGTGCTTTTCTAAATGGATTTATTGAAGAGGAGGTGTATGTTGAACACCCCCCGGGTTTGTTGATCCTACACATCCGGATTTTGTTTTTAAATTAGATAAAGCTCTTTATGGTTTAAAACAAGCCCCTAGGGCTTGGTATGAAAGACTTTCTTCATTTTTGATTTCAAATGGTTTTAAGAAAGGTAAAATTGATACAACTTTGTTTACAAAACATGTAGAAAATGATATTCTTATTGTGCAAATTTATGTAGATGATATTATTTTTGGTTCTACTAATGAATCTCTTTGCAAAGCTTTTGATCATGCATGAAGGATGAATTCGAAATGTCTATGATGGGGGAACTCAACTATTTCCTTGGACTCCAAATCAAGCAAAAGAAGGATGGGATCTTCATCAATCAAGCCAAGTACACAAAGGAACTAATCAAAAGGTTTGGGCTTGAAGGATCGAAAGTAAGCAAAACTCCCATGGCAACAACTACAAAGCTTGACAAGGATGAACAAGGTAAAAGTGTAGACATTAAATTATATCGTAGCATGATTGGTAGCTTGCTTTATTTGACGGCTAGTAGGCCGGATATCATGTTTTCCGTTTGTCTTTGTGCACGTTTTCAATCTTGTCCTAAAGAGTCTCACATAATTGCGGTTAAACGCATAATTAGATACCTTAGGGCACCATTGAAATGGGTTTGTGGTATCCTAAAACCGGATTATTTGAAATGAAGAGTTTTTCGGATGCCGACTATGCGGGTTGTAGGGTAGATAGGAAGAGCACAAGTGGAACATGTCAATTCTTAGGTAATTGTCTTGTATCTTGGTCTTCAAAAAAGCAAAATTCGGTAGCTCTTTCAACCGCCGAGGCGGAGTATGTTGCAGCCGGAGCTTGTTGTGCACAAGTTCTTTGTATGAAACATACTCTCCTTGACTATGATTTACACTTTGATCATGTTAAAATATTTTGTGATAATACTAGTACTATTCACATGACAAAGAATGCAAATCAACATAGTAAAACCAAACACATTGACATTAGGTATCACTTTCTTAGAGATCATTATGAGAAAGGTGATATTGATATTGATTATGTTTCTACCGATTTTCAACTTGCCGATATTTTTACTAAACCTCTAGATTATGCTAGATTTTCATTTATTTATGGTGAGTTGAATGTTTGCATGATAGATTCTTAAAAATATTTCTATTTTGGTGTTTTGTTTTGATTTTAACCCTTTTTGATGTATGACAAAAAGGGGGAGAAAAATATATAAGTTTAATTAAAGTGTTTATTGAAAAAGAAATAAGTTTGCTTATAGTTTGAGTTTAGTTTATTTACTATAAGTTTAAAGAGAAAAAGTATAAGTTTAATAGAGAAAAAGTATAAGTTTATTGGTATTAAGTTTGATTTCAAATGGTATTTAAGCTTTGACAAAAATATTGGGTTTTCAATGCTTCATGTATCTCACTAATAGTTATTTTTTTTACATAGCATTGTTTGAGGGAGAGCTTTCCAAGCTCTTCTTTCTTTATTTGTTTAAATAACTTATATGTTTTGTCATCATCAAAAAGGGGGAGATTGTTGGCCCAAGGTTACAATCACCCATGATTAGTATATTTTGATGATTACAAAACATATTAGTTATTTGTACTAATAATATTTGTTGTTTAAGTGTGTTTTAGGTTTCTATTCATTCTAGAAGTCTTCTCTCACAAATACAAGGATTTGGACTCAAGTCAACTCCAATTGGCTCAAGGAACAAGTGTTGAAGATCATATGAAGAAGCCTATTGAAGATCTTGAAGTCCTTAAAATCATTGTAAGAATAGAATGTTAAAGTTTGAGTCTTGGTTATTTGGCTCTAGGATATACACACACACAAAATTTGATTTTGATAAAATTTGGTCTTGTTTTCATTTTCAAAATTTGGTTTCATGCCTTAGTAGAGATTTACATGAACCTAAGTTTTATAAAATAAATATCTTGTCTAGATCATGTATACATACTCCTACTAACATGTCACTCTAGTTTGTTTAAACCTAAAACAATTTTTCAAATTTTTCAAGTTCAAATCCTGCAGTTTTCCCATTTCAGGCTGACCGGCCGACCGGCCCGGTCGACCGGCGCCATAGCCTGGACGTGCACGTCTGTGCACGTCCGTCGGTCGACCGCACCAGTCGACCGACCAGAGCACACTGCTCTCTGGTTTTCTGAGTCGACCGGACCGGTCGACCGGAAGAAGGAAACTGTGTTTCCTCTTTTGGGACGGTCGACTGGACCAGTCGACCGAGAGCCAACGGCTCTTTGCAGCTGGGCTGACGGTCGACCGGACCGGTCGACCGCCAGGCCTGCAACAATCCAACGGCTCTTTCCTCTTTGGGCATTTCTGAAAATCTGTTTCTTTTTTCTGCTTTAACAGACTTTTAGGGAGTTGTTGGGGAGCTTTTGCAGGTCAAATTAGGTGTAAAGAAATTGTTTTTAACCTATTTTTAACCCTATAAATAGAGGAGAAGTCTCTCTTGCATATCACCAAGAAAAATCCTCAAGTTTGTGTTGTTTTCAAAAGAGAAAAGAAAAGAGTTTAAAGCCTTCATTCCAATTCTTTTAAAGTTGTTTTTCAGTTGTGTTTGATTGTCTATATCACTCTACAACTGAAGTTTTCTCACCACACTTCATAGAGCCAAAAATCCTATACTCATTCTATAGTGAAGTTGTAATAGAAGTGAGAGTGTTTGTAAAAGAGTTTGAGAAAAAGTGTAGTGATCTTGTTGTGATCACTTTGTTCTTGTAATCCTTTCCTTGTGGAGCAACCTCTTCGGTAGAGGTCCTTTGTACTCGGTGGAGCTCGGTGCTCGGTCTTCGGTAGACCAAATTGTAAAGGCGTCCTCGGTGGATAGTGGAACCCTTCACGGAGGTGAAGGCGGGGAGTAGAGCGGTGGCTCGAACCTCGAAACAAATATTTGTGTTTGCGATTGCCTTTGCGTCCAATTCTTGCTTTAAATTCCTCTAACACTTTATTGCTCCTTATTACTTGCTTGTGATCTTATATCTTCCTTGTGCTTTTAATTCAAGCTTGTAATTCTTGTGATATATTGTGTGCATCTCATTTCTCATCATCATACTTTGCATTGATCGATCATATCTCAATACAACAAGGTTGCATTGCGCACCTCTAACCCATATCAAGGGGAATTGGGAGGAAGGAGTTCAGAACCTCGCAAGGGGTATTCGGCTCTTAGTCTTATTTTTGAGAGATCGTTGCATCATTCATCACACTTAGTTCAAAAAGATCATTAGATTAGCAATTACACCTATTCACCCCCCTCTAGGTGTTTTTCACGAATCAATTGGGCTTTGGCTTTCTTCTTGGTCATGAGGTATTTTAGTTCCGAGTGATCCGTGAAAATCACCGTCTTTGAGTCTAACAAGTAGGGCCAGAATTTTTCTAACACAAAGACAACGGCCAAAAATTCCTTCTCGGTCGTTGTATAGTTTTGTTGGGCGTCATTCAAGGTCCTACTTGAGTAGTAAATCACGTGCTGCCTATTGTCGATGCGTTGTCCTAGAAGAGCGCCAATAGTCGCACATGATTTCAAATGGTTGCGTCCAATTAGTGTTGGCCCAGAGGCCTTCCTCTCTAGTTTTGATGATGATTAACTCATGTAGCTATGTTTACTAATAATCTTGTGATTTTAGTTTCAGATCATGTAACAAGATATTAGTTGGTGATTGCTTCAACAAGATGAGTTTTGAAGCCTTCACATGGTGACTCCAGAGCCCGAGCATCAAGATCATACCTTCACTCATTGAAGTCTAGCTCGTTGATCATAGTTTGGACCGAGTCAACTTGAAGATGAAGATCGTCAAGAAGACTTAGGCATCCATAATTTAGTTTAGTGTGTTTTAGATCCATTTGTAAAGATAAGAATAGTTGATATGCTCAAGTGCACAACACACATGTTTTATGGGTTTTGATTTTCATGAATAGTTTAGATCAAAACAAGTTTACTTTGTTTTTATGTATATTAGATGTGTTCAATATACATACATGCTTCATATCTTAGACAAACTTATTTTGATATGTCTATTCATGAGTTTTAAGAAAAATCAAATATCCTATTCATGTATTGAAAAATTCAAGTTTGATAAAATACAGTTTTTGGTTTTTGGTAAAAATGATAAGACACAAAAATGTTTCAAATTGCTTGATATTTGAGTTAAAATTTTTATCACATGTTTATATATCAATGCAAAGTGATAAAACTATTTTTGTGTATTTTTAGAAGACTTATAAGAATTTTTAGAAATATTTTAACATATTTTTCTGACCCAGTAAATTGACTGCAAGGCTTTGGCGGTCGACCGAGTGGGTCGACCGTAAGCCATAGCCGGTCGACCAGTCGGTCGACCGACGTGCACAGGTCTGTGCACGTCTGGCCAGGCAATGGGACGGTCGACCGGGCGGTCGACTGGACCAGAGAGCTTTGCTCTCTGTATCTGGGCGGTCGACCAGGCGGTCTACCGGGTTGCCCAACGGTTATATTTCTGACCGTTGGCAGTCGACCGGCCGGTCGACCGTTAAGCCTGTCAGGCTGAAAAATCTGCCTAACGGCTAGTTTCTTGGGGAGCCTATATATACCCCATTTCTTGGGGGTTTTGCACAAGATTTCTTGAGCAAAAAATTTTCCCATTCTCTAGTTTTAAAAACAAGTTTTCAAAAGAGTTTAAGTGCCAAAAAGATTCATCTATTTGTTTTTAAAGTGTTTTGTTTTATTTCAAAGAAATTAGGTTTTTGAGAATTGTTTTTGATCTAAAATTTCCATATCTATTTGGTATTTTCCCAAGAGTATTTCTTTGATCAAAACACTTTGTTTTTCAACTTGAGCCTATCTTCTATCCTATTCTATTTAGGATCTTTTGTCTGTAGGAAAAGAGATTGTGTTTGTGGTCTTTTTGGATCACTTGTTGTAAACCCTTATTCTTGTTGGGTTGCTCCCTCTTTGGTAGAGGTTGAGGATTGTGTTTGCTCCCTCTATTGTGAGGTGGAGTTTGGTTGTTGGCTACGGGCCTTATCCCTCTTCGGTAGAGGTGGATTGTGGTTGTATTGCCTCGGTGGCATTGTAAGGTTGAGAGAGGAGTTCGGTACTCCTTTAGTAGATTAGAAATCCTTCTCGGTGAAGGCGGGGACGTAGAGCTAGGGGCTCGAACCTCGAAACATATCTTTGTGTTTGTGTCTGATCCATTGTCTCTTAACTCTCTCTCTCTCTCTCTTTATTTAGTGTTGTGCATCATTCTTAGCATCATATCATATTTGCTTGTGTTGTGCCTTGCATCTTTCATATTGTTCATCTTTATATGCTTGGCTTGCTTGTGTGTGCCTCACTTATACTTAACCACAAGAGTTTCATATAGCACCTCAACCTTTATCTAGGGGAATCAAGAGGAGTTAGTCCAGAGCCCTTCACGGGGAATTCGGCTACACTTGTTGGTTGTATTAAGTGTGTTGCAAATTATTTTTAGCTTCCGCATTCTTCCGCATTTAGTTTCTAGATTAGCATTATCACCTATTCACCCCCTCTAGGTGATTTCAATTGGTATCAGAGCATACGCTCCTGATACTTTAGGTTTAACAACCTAGGAGTGAGATCCTTGTTTGCTAATCTACCATTTGCATTTGCACATTTGTTTGCTTGCACATTTCATTTGTTTGCATACATATAGTTGACACCCATGGACTTCATGACCCCACCTATGTTTGACCCTTCCAACATTGTTGTTTGGAAGACTAGGATGTCCATTTACCTACAAACCCTAGGATATAAGGTTCACCTTGCCATCATCAAGGAATCCTACCTTAGTGATAGCAAGCATATAGGGGCCAATGCACAAGCCCTTGAGGCCATTAGAAGCACGCTATCTAAAGAATATCTTATGCATGTTTCTAACCTTGATTCTACCTTTGCAGTGTGGAAGAAGTTGACCACAACCACCACCTCCAAGCTTCAATTGCCTATCCAACCGGAGGAGTCTAGTGGAGAATTCGAGTCACAATGCTTAATGGTCCAAGGAATGACTCCCTTGAGGTACAATCGGAAACTCAACTAGATAGTTTTGATTCTAGTTCTTCATGTAATGATTTTGTTGATGCCCATGCTTTGAATGAAGAATTATCTATTGTGTGTGAAAAATTAATAGAAAAATATAACATTTTGAAAAAGAAAAGTCTAGACATTAATAATGAAAATAAAAATTTGCTTTTTAGACTTGATATTGTTTTGCAAGAAAAGGTGGAGATTTCAAATGAGAGGGATTCATTGAAATCTCAACTAGACCTTGCCTTAAAAGAAAATAAATTTTTGAAAAGTAAAAATGATTGTGATGATGTATTGAAGAAAAATGAGGTTTTATCTTCAAAATTAGATTTTATTTTAAAAGATAATCATTCTTTGAAAAATGAAATTGATTTTATTTCAAAAGAATTAGAAATTTGTTTAAAGAAAAATGTTTCTTTGAAAAATAATATTGATTCACATGTTTGCCATGCTAGTGTAGCTTCACCTAGCATACCTATTGCATGCACCTCTTCTTCTAGGATCAATGATGATTTTTATTTGTTAAAGAAGAGAGTAGATTGTTTGGGCTTCACTATGAGCCAATGTGCCATGAACCATACACGCTTGGAATCCTTGGTTCAAAAGAAACAAGTTCCATCTTTACATGCACACCACCCACGGCATACACATGCTCCTCACGGACACCATCACACTATGTATGCTCATGTGTACACTTGTACACATTGTGGACGAAAGGGCCACCTTGCTAAATTTTGCGTTGATAGAATACATGATATAAATTTAACAAATAAATTTGTTTGGGTTAGAGAAGGGACTAACCCCCATGAACCCAATAAGATATGGGTACCAAAGACCACCCTTCTTATGTTTGATATAGGTGTGGGCTCTCACATGACGTGAGAGTATATGTACCTTTGAGTGGATGCGTTCCGATCTTCATGAGAATATGTGGATGCATCACTTTCAAGGGATGTTTGGTGGGAGGACTATCTTGGTTTGGAGAACTAGAGAGGTGCCTTCATCGGTTTTGGTATAAATCTCTTACTCCCAATTATTATTTACATGCTTTCATAATTAGTGTTTATAGCATGATTTATTATTTTTAGATTATTATGAAAATGCCATGATTATTAGACTCTTGACATACATGTATAGTATTTGAGACACCCATGTTTAATGTGGACTATTATTTTGTGTTCTCACCATTTGTTTAGCTATCATGTTTATCATAGGTTTAATAACATGTGAATTTTCTTAATAATCATGTTTATGTTTATCATGATGATTTATATTTTATTTTAATGCTTCATGATTTGAATATATGTTTAAATGTTAGTTTTCATTAAGAGTAGGTATATATTTGTGCATATAGTGGGCCACAAATAAATCTATATATGTTTGTGCTTGAATGCTTATTTGTTCCCATTAGATGTGCTAGTATAGTCTAGTTTTGATGATCCATACATTTTAAACTTGTATTCCCATGTTTTGAATTTGTTTTATGATTTATTGTTTAAACTTTATGTATATGTCCATTTTATCCAAATTATTGTTATACATATACATCCTTTGAGCCACGTGCCTTCATGCATATATCTTGTGGACTCGTTATGTTTGGATATGTATGTATACTTTAGTTTGTATAAGACATACATATACCTTGAAGATTAAATAAGTTTTGATGATTTTCATGTTTTAAGGAATATTGAGCTTAATTGCCAATTTTTATGATTATATGTTTCATATTACACTTGCACACTCACCTCTTTTAAAATGTTTCTCATGATTGTGTTTTCATGAGTATGTATGAGCTTAATGAATTTTGAGTGTTTTTAGTGATCATGTGATTTACATAGTTTCATGAAAAATAATTTTGTTGCTTGAAGGATTTCGTACAAGTTTACAAAATTTTCTTTTAACTAGTTCGTGTCCTTCATATGGTAGAGTTTTCAAACAAATTTTATTTTTTCAAACCTATTTTTGAAAACCCTACTTTCCACGGGTGGTTGGTTTGGAGACCATGCCCTGTGTATGCTTTACATTGAAAATCTTTTAAACATAAGCATGTGTTGGGAGGTTAGGATATGAGATATACATTTGAGCTTATTACTGTTTCAATTGGTATCATTGGATTCTTTCAATTGGTATCAATTTTGACTTTTATTATATACTCATATATTTTCGTATATGTATGCTTGCATTTCAAAGAATATCAATTTCAATTGGTATCTATTTTTCATATATATATATATATATGTTTGTGTTTATGCTAAGCTTGAGTTTCAATTTTATTTCAATTGATTAGTTTTCAATTGGTATTCACATACAAGCTTATGCAATGTTTCTTTTGGTATTTCATAAAGGGGGAGAAAATTTGTATTTCATATTTCAATTGGTATTTGATTTCCACTCCCTTGCTTTATGATAGAAAATATTGAATTTCCATTTTGGTATCATTTGCTTTTAAAGAATAATAATTTCAATTGGTATCAAGATTTATTTTTAGGAATTCAATGTTTATAATGTTTAATTTCCTTTGATATCAAGATGCACTACTTTGACACATTCTTAATTGGTATCAAATTTATTTTATTGAGAAAATTTAAAATGTTTTAATAAGAAATGTTAAAAATATTTTGATATGATTGCATATATGCAAGGAGAGCTTAACATCTCTTCTACATATAGATTCATATTGAGTGTATCTTATATTGAAGAGCTTGACAACTCTTCTTTATGCGATACACATGTGTAAGGGGAGCTTCACATCTCTTCTTATACATTGCATATTTTGTGTTATGTGAATTAGGGCTTGTCATCCTTTCTTCATGTAATACATATATGTAGGGAAGTTAACTTAGCGTCTTCCTCTTCATGAATGTATATCGCATATATTCTTATTATTGATTTGTCTGTTTGAACCCTTTATTGATTCTTTGTTTTCGAACAAAAAGGGTGAGAAAAATGTTTTGTTTTTACTTGGACCCCTTTGTTGATGATTGACAAAAAGGGGAGAAGTATTTGTCGTTTATGCATGTTTTATATGCATGTTTTGTTTTATTTATTAGTTTGTTGTTTAATTGTTTAATTGGTATCAAGAGCATTATTTAAGAACATGTTTTTTTGAAGCTTGACTTTAATCCATGCATATATAACTCCATGAGTTTTGTCATCATCAAAAAGGGGGAGATTGTTGGCCGGAGGCCTTCCTCTCTAGTTTTGATGATGATTAACTCATGTAGTTATGTTTACTAATAATCTTGTGATTTTAGTTTCAGATCATGCAACAAGATATTAGTTGGTTATTGCTTCAACAAGATGAGTTTTGAAGCCTTCACATGGTGATTCCAGAGCCCGAGCATCAAGATCATACCTTCACTCATTGGAGTCCAGCTCGTGGATCACAGTTTGGACCGAGTCAACTTGAAGATGAAGATCGTCAAGAAGACTTAGGTATCCATAGTTTAGTTTAGTGTGTTTTAGATCCATTTGTAAAGATAAGAATAGTTGATATGCTCAAGTGCACAACACACACGTTTTATGGGTTTTGGTTTTCATGAATAGTTTAGATCAAAACAAGTTTACTTTATTTTTATGTATATTAGATGTGTTCAATATACATACATGCTTCATATCTTAGACAAACTTATTTTGATATGTCTATTCATGAGTTTTAAGAAAAATCAGATATCCTATTCATGTATTGAAAAATTCAAGTTTGATAAAATACAGTTTTTGGTTTTTGGTAAAAATGATAAGGCACAAAAATGTTTCAAATTGCTTGATATTTGAGTTGAAATTTTTATCACATATTTATATATCAATGCAAAATGATAAAACTATTTTTGTGTATTTTTAGAACACTTATAAGAATTTTTAGAAATATTTTAACATGTTTTTCTGACCTAGTAAATTGACTGCCAGGCTTTGGCGGTCGACCGAGCGGGTCGACCGTAAGCCATAGCCGGTCGACCGGTCGGTCAACCGACGTGCACAGGTCTGTACACGTCTGGCCAGGCAATGGGACGGTCGACCGGGCGATCGACCGGACCAGAGAGCTTTGCTCTCTGTATCTGGGCGGTCGACCGGGCGGTCGATGGGGTTGCCCAACGGTCATATTTCTGAACGTTGGCGGTCGACCGGCCGGTCGACCGCAAGCCTGTCAGGCTGAAAAATTAGCCTAATGGCTAGTTTTTTGGGGAGCCTATATATACCCCATTTCTTGGGGGTTTTGCACAAGATTTCTAGAGCAAAAAATTTCCCCATTCTCTGGTTTTAAAAACAAGTTTTCAAAAGAGTTTAAGTGCCAAAAAGATTCATCTATTTGTTTTTAAAGTGTTTTGTTTTATTTCAAAGAAATTAGGTTTTTGGGAATTGTTTTTGATCTAAAATTTCCATATCTATTTGGTATTTTCCCAAGAGTATTTCTTTGATCAAAACACTTTGTTTTCCACACTTGAGCCTATCTTCTATCCTATTCTATTTAGGATCTTTTGTTTGTGGGAAAAGAGATTTTGTTTGTGGTCTTTTTGGATCACTTGTTGTAAACCCTTATTCTTGTTGGGTTGCTCCCTCTTTGGTAGAGGTTGAGGATTGTGTTTGCTCCCTCTATTGTGAGGTGGAGTTTGGTTGTTGGCTACGGGCCTTATCCCTCTTCGGTAGAGGTGGATTGTGGTTGTATTGCCTCGGTGGCATTGTAAGGTTGAGAGAGGAGTTCGGTACTCCTTTAGTGGATTAGAAATCCTTCTCGGTGAAGGCGGGGACGTAGAGCTAGGGGCTCGAACCTCGAAACATATCTTTGTGTTTGCGTTTGGTCTATTGTCTCTTAACTCTCTCTCTTTATTTTGTGTTGTGCATCATTCTTAGCATCATATCATATTTTCTTGTGTTGTGCCTTGCATCTTTCATATTGTTCATCTTTATATACTTGGCTTGCTTATGTGTGCCTCACTTATACTTAACCACAAGAGCTTCATATAGCACCTCAACCCTTATCTAGGGGAATCAAGAGGAGTTAGTCCAGAGCCCTTCACGGGGAATTCGGCCACACTTATTGGTTGTATTAAGTGTGTTGCAAATTGTTTTTAGCTTCTACATTCTTCCGCATTTAGTTTTTAGATTAGCACTATCACCTATTCACCCCCCTCTAGGTGATTTCAATTAGGAGCAGAAATAAGTTCTTACTTAAGCTTCTCCCATGACCTGAAACATTTATCCTTAGAATCAAAGGGCACGTCCTTTGCGAGCAGGTTGGTTAAGGGCCTAGCGACTTGCTAAAATCCTTAATAAACCGTCGGTAGAACCCAGCATACCCAAGAAAGGATCTAATTTCCTTGATGCTTTTGGGTGGTGGAAGCTTAGCAATCACTTCTACTTTTTGCCCTGTCCACTTCAATGCCTCCCTTAGAAATATTATGGCCTAAGACAATCCCCTATCTCACCATGAAATGATATTTCTCCTAGTTCAGAGTTAGGTTCTTTTCCTTGTTTCTTTGTAGAACCAACTCAAGATGATGAAGATATTGTTCAAATGAATCTCTGTAGATGGAGAAGTCATCCATGAAGATCTCAAGAAAACTTTTCACTATGTCGGAGAATAAACTGAGCATGCACCGTTGGAATGTTGCGGGAGCGTTGCATAATCCAAAGGGCATGCGTCTTTAAGCGAAGGTTCCGAACATGCAGGTGAACATAGTCTTTTCTTGGTCTTCTGCAGCAGTGGAATTTAATTGTATCCCGAGTACTCATCTAGGAAGCAATAGTATTCATGTCTAGCTAAGCGTTCAAGCATTTGGTCGATTAAGGGTAGCGGGAAATGGTCTTTACGGGTGGCTGCATTCAACTTTCTATAGTCGATACAAATACGTACCTTGATAGGCAGTCTTGTTGGTATCAACTCTTTTTGCTCATTTTCAACCGCCGTAAAGCCATCTTTCTTCGGACTGCATGAACAGGGCTAACCCATTGGCTATCAGAAATGGGATAAATGATCCCATTATCTAATCGTTTCAAAATTTTTGTGTTTTTACTGCTCTTCTTGAGTGGGTTAAGCCTACGTTGTGAGTCCCTCCTGAGAATTGCTTCATCGGTTAAATGGATTCTAGGTTGAACTATTGCTGGACTTATCTCTTTGATATCCTTTATTGTCCATCCAATGGCTTCCCTTTGTCTCTTCAGAATAGATATTAAGCTGTCCACTTGTTGCTCAGTTAAGTGGAATGCTATGATGACTGGCAAGATTTCTCTTCCGCCCAGGTAGGCGTACTTGAGGTGCTCAAATAAGGCTTTTAGCTCTAGGAAGGTGTTGCTTCATTAGAGGTAATATCCGGACTTTTAATCCTGCGATAAGGTACACTTGGGCCTGATGCCCAGTCCATTGCCGAAATATACGATCTGGTCTAGATTAAAATTCTCAAACTCCAGATCAAACTCTGCCTCTGTTACTATCTCCATGCTTTCCTTATGCTCACTGGTCAGATTTTTAATGGAATTGACCTCAAAAGTCTGATCATTGATATCCCTGGGTTGTCTTCCAAGATTGAAGACATTGACTTTCTTCATCATGTCTCCAAAGGTCAATCGCATGGCCCCATTCCTATAGTTGATTATGGCATTGGCTGTAGTAAAGAATGGGCGCTCTAAGATGACCAAAGTTTGAGACAACGAATTTGACACAGGTTGGGTCTCAAGCACAATGAAGTCAATGGGTAGATGAAATTCTCGACCCGGATAAGGACATCTGTAATTCCCCCTTTGGGATTTTCACAGATCGGTCAGCTAACTGAATGGTGATTCGAGTTGGACTCAGCTCGCCCAACCCAAGTTGTTGGTATACTGAGAGAGGTAGCAAGTTGGCACTTGCTCCCAGGTCAGGGAGTGCTCTGCTAATTTCTGTTTGTCCTATGCTGTAGAAAATTGTGGGACATTCAAGATCTTCGTATTTTACCAGAATGGGACCAGAAAGAATTTCGCTTATGTTGGTTGCCAAGAACACTTTCTTGGGTACATTTGTCTTTCTCTTCTTTGTACACACATCCTTAAGAAATTTGGCATAGGCTGGGACTGATTAGATAGCGTTAAGAAGAGGCACATTTAGTTTGACCTAGTTAAACATCTCAAGTATTTTCTCCATGTGCATATTCTTATTATCGTTCCTAAGCCTATTCGAAAAGGGTGCACAGGATTATGAACTTGTTCAGTAGTTTTGTCCTCGTCAGATGTTTGTAGAGCAGATTGGAAGGAACTAGCAGAGGTAGAGGCTGGAGTAGGATCAACGTGGACATGATTTTTCTATTGGTAGACCTGCTTATCCACCTTCTTTCCAGATCAAAGTGTGTGAATAGCATTGCACTGGTTGATCAAAGGATCCTGAATTTCATACGCTTGATTGGAGTTTTTTGGGTTAACTAGAGGCTGACTAGGTAAAGTACCCCTGGTCTTTCACTCAGAGAGCTTGCTAATTGGCTCATCTGTATTTCCAATCTCGATATGGCCTGTGAATGGTTGCTCAACGTTTGTCTCTGATTTTGCATGAAAGCGGCTTGGGACTTCATAAAAGCCTCCATGCTCTCCTCCAGTTTACTGAATTTCTTCTCAATTAGTGAACTTTGGAAGGAGGAAGATGGAGCTTGACTGGGGAATTTGTTGGATGAGTGGGATGGTGAAAATTTTTAGGAACGTTTGGCCTGGGAGAATTATTCTGGGCCCAGGAGAATTTTGGGTGATTTCTCCAACCGGGGTTGTACTTCTGCGAGTATGGATTGTGTGACAGCCGTGAGTAGGCGGCATTCAAATGTTCCGGTGACACTTGCTGAGTATGAAAAACAGGGCACTCTTCAAAGACATGGTTCGGTGTCTGACAATATGAACAACCTGGATTATGAATTGGTGGTGGGTTGATTTAGTTGACATTGGCTGGCTCTTTTGTTTCTAGAGCCTCTATTCTCCTCATCAGGGTGACAATCTTAGCTTCTGAAATTATGGATGATTTGAAGGATAGGAGCCCTCTTTTTGAAGCTATAGATTATGAATTCCTTAATTTTTTCGAGGCTAGCTCGTATTGCAAGTTTTTTCAGCTAGATCCTCAAACAAATTCCAACCTTGATTCTCATCCTTTTGCAAGAACCCTCCCTGAAACATGATTTCTAACAGGGTTTTTGTTTGATAATCTAAACCATCATAGAGAATCTGACACTAATGCCATTTCTCTACACCGTGATGAGGGCATTAAGCTAGGAGATCGTTGAATCGCTCAAAGTATCTCCAAAATGGTTCGCTCGGTTCTTACCTAAACTGTATGATATTCTTTCTAATGAAGGCAATTTTGTGGATTGGGTAGAATTTCTTCAAGAAGGTCTTGACTAAATCATCCACGTTGTAGCTGAATTTACCTCCAAACTGTACAACTATTTTTTAGTTAGGTCCTTTAGGGAAAAGGGGATGAAATGTAGCCTAAGGGCATCGTCTCCTAGCTGGGGAATGCACATCATGAGGCATACTTCTTCAAATTTTCTAATAAAAAAGTATGCGTCCTCCGATTCTAAACCATGAAATTTTGGAAGAGAGTTGATAAATTGAGGCTTTAATTCAAAGTTATTTCCATTCGCCTCAGGCAGTTTTATACAAGATGGTAGTGAGGTTCTGATCGGGTAAAACCTGTCCTGAAGCGATGCCATCATCGGTTCTAGATACAAGGGTAGAGAAGTATTTCTGGTTAATCTGAAAGTTACAGGATCTTTTACTCATTCTTGCATGCAGCATACCATAAATAACGTAAAGACAACAAACAATCAAAAAGAATAATAATAAACAAAAGAAAGAAAAACAAACACAAAGCCTTAGTCTAAGTACCTGAACCTAGACGACTCCTAACTGATCGATTTTCCGAGGGAGGTTGTTGTAGGAACTTGAATACAAGCTAATCGGTTAGGAAAGGGTAAAACTCGGTGGGAAGTATCTGGACGTGAGCCACGGGCTTTAATTACATCAAACCACAGAGCTTTTGAGACTTTGCCTCTCAATCCACTTTCCTTAGACACCAATTTTGCAGTAGTATAGTTCTTGCAATTTTCACCCTCGGTTAATCTCTTAATGAATCCGAGATGTCCCTAGGGCCAACGTCTATCAATTTTTAATTAAGGTTTAGGTTGTGTGAGTGCACTTGGAGATGTTTTGGGCTAAGGAAGGGTGATAAAATCCCCACCTTATCTTGTTTATTTGGGATTTTGCCCTTAATATCAATTGTGCAAGTATATAGTATATTCACAATAAGATAACACTCAAAGCGATAAATCACTCCGAAATATTTGTCCTATTCTATATGAATGAACATATACCTTTTCTCTAGCATTCTTCAATAGAAATTGAAATGAATTGAAATAAACACGTGCCCTAAATGTAAGAGTCTAATTCGATTTTCAATTTAGCAACAAATGGATTCTGTTGAGTTTATTACAAGTGTATAAGGTGAAGCATTCAAATGAACTAAAAATTTGAGAAAGCAATTTGAATGATTTTCAGCAACCCTGCAAAAGATCTTTCGTAAGTACTTCAATCGGAGAAATTCATTTTTTACATGTATTCCCAATGGCAAATAAATTCCTCGCGCAATGGTCTTCGGCCACCAATGTTGCTTTTCGTAGTAGCTAGCTCCTTGGTACTTCTCCTACAAACAAAAACAAAGAAAAATATTTAGTATTGAACAATAAAGCCATTTCCTCCCGGCAACGGCGCCAAAATTTGATCGGCAAAAAACATGCACAAATATAAGTAAAGGAGTGAGGGTCGATGTTACTGCTTTTGCGATTCTTCCATAGTAGCGAAGTGGCTATACCGGTCGTATCCACAAGGAGGGAGAGCGATGAAAGCTTGATGCGGCTTCTTTGTTCAAGAAAGAGAAAGTTCTTTGTTTCAAATAAGGAATTTGAAATGAAAACAAGTTTGTTTCAAAAATAGCTTGAATTGGTTTGTTGGTTTGTAAAAGTAGGTCTTCTTAATGGTAAAAACACATGGCTAACTTTCTATTAAGTGTTCCCACTAATCCCTAACTTCTTAAAGATGTAACCTCATGATGGATCATAGGCAAGCGTAACCCTTATGCATAGGAACTATTCACGTAGAAATCAAGTGAAAGTCCTTCCTTTAACTTAGCTTCACATGGCAAAAACTTGAACATTCCCTTATCAAGATCCAATAGAAGGCTAGAATAAGGAAAGAAACAAGTGTACTAATGGTATCTCTAAAGTCAGAAGGAATATCTCTAACTTACAAAATCAAGTAAAGTTTGCAATCCATAGATCGTCAAAAACACGTTAAGCATGAAATATAAGAAAGCAAATACTTGTGTGTAAGTTAGAGTTAGAACCATCGCCTTAATATATCATAGCTCTCATTTGCACAAGGCTTATTTGACACTATTGACTCATGTGAGTTTATCAATCAAGTTGTTAGAGATTAGTGGGTTAGTAATTAGTTACCCATACAATAAGAGAGTTAGTTAGACATGGCAGTAAAAGAAACAACAAGAGAGAAGAAGTAAAGGAAAAGAGTGTTACACTAAAACAAAGAGATGAAAGCTTTTCACCAAGTAAATGGAAAGAAGAAAGAGAAGTAATTACTTGTATAAGCTTGTCCTCAAATACAATTTTTACGCACTCTCTCTTTCACTCTAATGGCTAAACTAATTAGAAGAAGAAGCATACATAAAAGCAACTACAATCCTAAAAACAAGATAACAACAACTTCCTAAAGTTCTGGATATCTCCTCTGTTGAACCTCAAGGGGGTATTTATTGGCACTAGAGGAAAGTGGGCCAGGGGACAACCCCTGGCCCAAAGAACGGCCGCGCCCACACCCGCGCCCGTACGGCCGCGCCCACACCCGCACCCGTACGGCCGTAGAAACGTGGCCCGGGCTGCGTTTCTGTGGCCATGCCAGGGCGGCGCGCGCCTGGCCTCCTGCTGTGTGTGGTCACTTCTATCCCTTGTCAGTTGCAGTCTCTGGATTTCTGATTTGAGTCCCCATGTTTGACAGAATCTCCTCCTAGAGTCAATGGCTACTTTGTAGGCCTTTAATCACCAATTAAATGGTGATTTTAAGGTCTTCTTCTCTATTGCATACCATGGACCTAGAATCACACAAACAAACCATTATTAGCAATATTTTATATATGATAATTGTGTAGATGTGGTAAAAATTATGCAATATTATGGACTAATCAGCAGTCGGTTGAGCTCAACTCTAGAGTGCATAGCTATCTAACGGTCGACTAGAAACTCCAAACAGAGAGTACTATAAGATCTGCGGTCGATCGATCGGTCGACCGACATGCACAAGCACAAAGCTATGCATATCCGGTCGACTGGGCGGTTCACCGACTGAGCAACTGTTCATGGCTAGCGGTCAACCGGTGTTATGCCCTGCTTCCCAAAATAAGTTGGAGGGGAGACGCGATGCGAGTCAACAACATATATATGCAAGAAAAATGCCTCACGTATAAGCGTTAAGCCTTAAGTAACCCAGAGCAAGCAATATGAATTTATTAAATGAATCACTATTACTGCAATACCATATATAGATGTCTACACATGATATCATATGAAATAAGAAATGAAGTGGCAACTGGATGCGGTACAGAGAGAATTATAAAATAATATGAATAAAAGAGCAGGAATACCAATAATCAAGGAGGGGAAACTCCAGGCGACTCGTGATGTTTACGATTTTGTCGAACACCTGAACAATAGAAGAAAGTATCCAATCTGGACATGCAAATCTAGAGTCATCGGAAGCGACCCAATGAGTGTGTAAAAAAGGGAAGGTGGTCATGCATATAAACAGTGTATACATAATCATAATATGATAAACTGTAAATAGAAGATAATTGAATAACAGATAAAGTGTAAATAAAAAGTAACTGAATAATAACATGTCTATTGGTAAAAGAATAAAATATAACTGAATAATAATATATTTGTAGGTAAAAGAATACCACTGGTAAAATCAATAATTGATGTGAAGATGTGTAACTTAGCATATGTTACTAGTCTGATTGGTTATTATTAACCTAACTAATATACTACTTAGCTGTGTCCCATATCACGGTAATTTTTTCACACATCAAACAAGATTATCATTGTTGTAACTGCTTGCTAATATAGTGCACGTGCTTTGGAAGGGTACCGTGCATGCCCGGTACCACGGTCTAACACCTTTGACGCAGAATCATGACAAAAAGCAAGGCTCTAATAACTGAAGACCACAGCCTCACACGAAAAGACAACTCGTATGGTGCCATAATCCGTGCATAGCCCTGACAACGATAACTGAATAACTAGGTAGCCACCACTACCTTGGTTCCCCATGATGGAACCCACAACTCGGTATACCATAAGAAGTCTTTCCAAAATACACGATATGCATTATCAGGCAATTATCCTTTTCCTAGGTTTATGATGTCTTTTATTAATCATTATTAAAAGTAACGATATCTCCAACAAATGCTGATGTTACTAGCTGATATCTGACAACTGACAACTGCCAACTCATATCTAACAACTGAATAACTGGCATTTGGTGAAGAAAGCTGGAGATATAGAGTCACTAACACAACTGTGTCTCTAACAGCTGGTAACTGATAACTAACTCTAGGAGTATAATATCACTATATTAAACAAGATCACTAACACAATGACTCTATCTCTGTAACTAGATAAATAGAAGCTAATCATGAAATGCAATCTACTGAATATCCTCAAGATGAACTAAGTCAACTGACACAGAAATCAACCCTGAATAATGAAATATCCTCAAACAACATGTAATCTAAAGTAGTTCATTTCTGAAAGTCAACTCCAACAACTCATCCATACTCAAACAAGATAATTGGTGGATACATCCAGAAACCCTTGCTTCTAATAATTCAAAACTAACATTATATTACATATCGAAATCCAAGATAAGATATTCACACATCTGGTTGTAATCCAACAAAATCGATCAAATCTAAATACTGATCAAAATTCAAAGCCAGTAACATAAATCTCAGATCAACTCAAGCTTCAACTAAGTTCATATAAGTCCAAATATCAGAAGATCAGTCTCTTAATAATGTAACTTCATATATAATTCACTTTCACAATATAATGAATCCCCATCTAAATTATCACCAAATGCATAAATATCAAGTCTGATAATTACTCCACATAAAATATGAATCTATCCTTAAATATGGACTAGTCCAGCTAATCAATATATTGAATCAAGTCACTGTCTAAAATGTATCAATACTAGGCCTAAGCCAACAACGATGAATTACTAACACATGAAATGATATTGATAAACGGTCGTATCATCTATATAAATAAGGTGAATGCTCACTAATGACTTATGAAGTGATACAAATAATCATACCGATAAAATATATTAATCATTCACATGAAATGATATGAGTAACATATAAATGCCCACTCACAACAGTAAATAAGAAAATAGCATAAGAACAAATACTCACATGAAATGATACGATTTTGGATTCGAATCGTCGTCTGGTATTCACTGCACGAACTGATATAAACCTTCGAATCATCCCATGGGTCGATCTTCGAATCGCCAGTATATCGGATCCATAATGAACACTAATCCGAATCTCCTGTTACCGAGTTTAGATCATACGAACGAGTCCATAATCGCTGCAACATGCAACCAAACACACACACATAAATATAAATACACTCTTACACACGTGCATATACACTCTATATACACATGCACACAGACACACACGTGTACATGTACATACATACATATACAAGTATACACATGCATGAACCTATATACATACATATATAAGAGTATACACATACATACACATTATATACATACATGTATATACTAATACACACCTACATATTTACACACTCACATAACATACATGCATACATACTATTCCCATGCATAAAGAGAATTTAACCCACACATATAAACATTAATATAACACACCCATTACTAAATACATTAAACAGGGAAAAAGAAAGAAATAGAGAAACCTGAGAGAAAAGGAGAGGGCTCGGCAATGGCTCACGCACACGGGGGCTCTGGTGCGTGCAGGCGTCGTCGCGGAGGATATCAGTTACTCTGAATGATTGTCGGGATCGCCGTGGTTGCGTCATCGGGTTCTGTGATGGTGATGATCACTGGCCAAGGGTTGCATCTGGGGCTGCCAAGGATGGATCTCGGCCAAGGGAGATGGCTTGGCATGGGAAGATCGGGCATGGGCTATGGTGCTGCGTAGGAGTGCTGCCCTGCCAAGGGAGAGGAGGTCTGGGTTTGGGGGACTCAGCCAGAGGGAGGCCTGGTGCATTAAGGGAGTGCCTCAGTTATGATGAAGAGGAGCTGCCATGGAGTGAGCTCACGACAAGTCTTGGGGGAAGTGGTGGCAACGGGAGAAGTGGAGAAGCACGAGATACTGCCATTAGAGGAAGTGGGAGATGGCCTGTGGGTTATCGTGGAGGCTCGCTGGGGTTCGCCGCGGAGAAAGAGCAGCGCCATAGCAAGGTCGTATGTTGTGTGGAGAGCAGGGCTTGGCCAAGGAGAGGCCGGATGATCTCAGAGCTGTAGAGCCATGGAAGGAGTGTAGATTGGCAACCGGGGAGGAGCACAGGCTTGGGCTATGCTTGGCAAGCAATGAGAGTGATCTTGGGTTGCAGTGGCGTGCATAGCGCTCCGGCGGAGGGAGGATGAGAAGAGGGTAATGGTCCCAGTTTCTAATAATCTCAATTTACATAAGCATCTATATTGATCAGTAGATTATCATTCTCATCTCTAATATTCTTGAAAATGTTGGCAGCACTTCTTTTGTAAATACTGATATGTCCAAATATACATTTCATATCACAATAATTTCAGCCAACACCAACCTACTTATTTTCAATCAAGCATATAAACCAAACTCAACAATTGTCCATGCAATCATAATAATATTTCGGATCACAACAACCTACTTATATGAAAACTCAATAATTAAATACTCGAGAGCACCCCTCTCGGCATCTACAGAATAATACCAAACTATCTTTAACTCCAACTCATCATAATCATAACTAAACTTATATCTCCATTCAATACATGGATTTAGACATCCATCTAACAATACTAACACTTGAAATAAGTACATGTCAAATAGGATAATGAATACAATACATTCATTATTAGAAATTTTTTTTACAAAATGCATAAACCTAAAGTTGGTCCTCCGCCATGACGCAACCTAAAAACATAAAACTCAGTGAGTAGAGATAGAAGCAAATTAGAGAATGATGAACATAATCAATAATAAGCATGATTTTTTGAGTAATAGAGCAGTTCTGGATGAATAAGAGAAATAGAGAATCAATAACATATGAAGAATCAATTGGGCTCCATAATCTTCAGGGACGGTCTGACTCTTTTAGTCATTAATTTCTTATGACATTTTTGTATTCTATGCCACATGTTACAGGTTTTATAAGTTCAGTAAAATATTAGCTCAGCAATCATAGTTTATTATCAAACTTTTCTCATGTATTCATAGTATGTATCACATACGTATTTCATATATCATGCAGGGGCGCGCCAATCACGCTCTCACTATCTTATATATAGTTTATACATTCAGATAATACATGCATTACAAAATAATTTTATATCATGTAATCTTATCACGCTCCACATATCACAATATCACATTACGCTTCACAATATTCGTATGCCATATTTAATAAGATACATATTATACATTATTCATATGCATATGCAATTCACACATGAAGTATAAAAATTCTCCATCTTTCCCCTCCTGCCGGCTCCCGCTCGGCCCCTTCCTCCTTCTATAAAGATATTTAACACAATATCACCATCTTTCCCCTCCTACCGGCTCCCGCCCGGCCCTTTCCTCCTATATATGTATGTGTGGTTTGTATAAATATGATATAACAATAACACCATCTTCCCCTCCTATCGGCTCCCGCTCGGCCCCTTCCTCCTATATATATATATATATGTAAATAATGTAATAACACTGTCTTTCCCCTCTTATCAGCTCCCGCCCGACCCCTTCCTCCAATGAGTATGAATGCAAAACATATATTTATATTTACACGCTAATAGCAACCAATGTAGTAATGATAGGAATATCAATTAAATACTATGGTTTGCTTTTCAGCTTATTAACTCCATTACCGAAGAATTTCATGTGGTTCACTGCATGTGTATACATACACCTAGATAACAATCAATTCATCATATCACAACAATTTAATCATTTATTATAGTTTGATTCTCAGCTTATCACTTCTATTAATGAAAAATGTATGTAATTCACTGTATATGTATATGCAAATATAAGTTACAGTTTACCTTCTTGTTTAGTAATTCTATTATCAATAAGATGTATATGGTTCACTGGTTATACATTTACATATGAGTTGTAAGTCAACAGTAAAGTGATCTACGTATCTCATTCATATAAATTGAGTTCTCATTCATGTTATAAATAACTGCGTATCCAAATAGAGGTGTATATGTATGGGCATGTATAACTGTATATATCATGTCACACTTAAACACATTCATGTTTCAGTATCATTCATATGCAACAATCATTTTACACACAAAATATTATCAATGTCAACCGTTCAATATTTAGTCTAACTATTGATTACACTTTTAATACATATATTCCTAATTTGTACTAGTAAGTCTTGTAGTTAGCTATACTCCACCCTTCATGCATCCTATTATTTAACTGGTATTGTTGATTAATCCATTTGACCATAGTTACTTTCAGTTAGCACATCTTGGGTTTTAAATTTTGCTTATACACTTATATAGCTTTTACTAACTATGCCATCATATCTTCTTCTTATTCTTGCACCTAATTAATTAATCCTTCTTCACATGTGAATTGGGAAGAGGCTTAGATATTCGAAGTCAGATTACGAGGGTACTTAATTAAGTTAGCATATACAAGATTAATGAAAAAACACCTAGAGGGGGGGGGTGAATAGGTGTAAGTGCTAATCTAGAACTAAATGCAAAACTAAGTGCGCTAAATGCGGAAGCTAATGCAAATTTTGTAACACACTTAATACAATCAACAAGTGTAGCCGAATTCCCCGTGAAGGGCTCTGGACTAACTCCTCTTGATTCCCCTTGAATGGGTTGAGGTGCTATGTGAAGCTCTTATTGATTAAGTACAAGTGAGGCACACACAAACAACTAAGCATATAAGATGATATATCAATATGAATGATGCAAGGCAACACAAGCAATATGATATGAATGATATGGCAATAAGAATGATGCTTTGCACAAATGAATGAGAGAGAGAGAGAGAGTTGAGAGATATTGGATCAAACGCAAACACAAGAATATGTTTCGAGGTTCGAGCCCCTAGCTCTACATCCCCGCCTACACCACTGTGTAGGATTTCCAATCCACTATCTCCCACCGAGGGAATCTCTACCGAAGAGGATTTGTACAACAAGGGAGTACCGAACTCCTCTCTCAAACAACCACCTCACAACCGAGGGGTAGGCCCGTAGCCAATACAACCACAACACCTCTACCGAAGAGGGTTACAATAAACCTCCACCTCACACTTGAGGGAGCAAACCAATCACCCGATCACCTCTACCGAAGAGGGATACACAAAGGACAAGGGTGTTTACAACAAGTGGTTCCAAAGACCACAAACACAAACTCTCTTTCTTTTTTTTCTCTTTTTCCACAAAACAAATGATCCTAATAGATTAGGATAGAAGATAGCTCAAGTGTGGAAACAAGGTGTTTTTGGAAACAAGCAACAAAGAAAAACTAATTGGGAAATCTCTTGTAGATGATAGAAAATGAAAACCAATACAATATCCCAAAACCTAGTTTTCTTTGAATTTCTAAAAACCCAAAACACAAATCAAATTGGAAATGTAAAGCCCAAAACACTTTTGAAAACTTGTTTTAAATACTTTAGAAACCAGAAATTTTTCTCCTTCAAAATCTTAGCAAAAACCCAAAGAGATGGGGTTTATATAGGCCAAACCAGAAACTAGCCGTTAGGCTGAGCTGGCAGCCTGACAGGCTGACGGTCGACCGGCCCGGTCGACCGCCAACGGTCAGAAATGTGACCGTTGGGCAACCACGGTCGACCGGCCCGGTCGACCCAAACAAACAGAGAGCACTGCTCTCAGACCGGTCGACCCGGACGGTCGACCGTCCCAGTGTCTCCAAATGTGCACAGATTTGTGCACGTCGGTCGACCGACCCGGTCGACCGACTTCAGCCTAGTCGACTAGGTCAGTTTACTTAGTCGACTGATTGAAGCCTGGAACAGAAAACTGGGTCAGAAAACACTGTAAAATATTTTTCTAAAAATCTTTTAACACTTCTAAAAATCCACAAAACTTGTTTTAGCATTCTATATTAAAACACAAACAAGTGATAAAAATTTCAAGACCTATATCAATCAAATCAATTCATTTTTGAGTCTTGCAAATTTTATCAAAAACAAAACTTGTATTTTTATCAAACTTGATTTTTCAATACATGAATAGGATAGTCAAAATAAGTTTGTATAGGAAGTGTAAGCATGTATGTATAACTAGAATACATCTATTATACATATAAACTATGTAAACTTGTTTTGATCTATTATTCATGAAAACTAAATCCAAAACATGAAAACGTGTGTGTTGTGCACTTGAGCATATCAACTATACTAAGCTTTACAAATGGATCTAAAACACACTAAACTAAACTATGGATACCTAAGTCTTCTTGATGATCTTCATCTTCAAGTTGACTTGCTTCAAAACTCCATCCATGGGCTAGGCAATGTATGATCTTGATGCTTTGGCCCTGGAATCATCATGAAAAGCTTCTAAACTCCTTATTGAAGCTAATCACCAACTAATATCTTGGTTAATGATCTGAAACTTAAACAACACAAGATTATTAGTAAACATAACTACATGAGTTAATCATCATCAAAACTAGGGTGGAAGGCCTTTGGGCCAACAATTAACTCATATGCATCTTTCTATCAAATGTAGTGTTGTCTTATCTTTCTTAATTCCTAATGGTTGTATTCATAGTCATAGATGAATACTTGACTTTTAAACCTAAATTTGTATCTTACGGCCCTCAATCGTTTATAGAGCTAACTTGATTATTCATTAAATGAACCATCACAAAATTTATCCACCCTGCCTGTGAAAATCATATCATTTCTTTGCGACATGGATAACTCAGTCTAATGTAGTATGCAGAATCAAAGTGGGAGATACTAGAAAGACTTCATCAACTTATAGTACAATTATTTGTGATAAAACTGAATGATAATAATAAGAAGAGACATAGCCAAAGAGTACTAGAATTTATCAATTATGCATAAAAGATCTTTAATAATGATAAACATGGGTTACTCGCTCATAACCTGATCTAATAGTTTTTGATAAATTTCTCAACTACTCTATGTACAATTCAGACCTTCCCCACTCATTGAATAGCCATTGAATCATTTCACTATAGAAGTTTTCCTACAGTTGGAGTTACATTTTTCAAGCTTTACCTATCATACTCAAATTTTAAGGTGTACTATTTGTGAATTTAAATACACAAGTCCCGATTTAGAAGGTAAAATAGTGATGTTATAGGAGTTAGTTGAGTACTTCGTTTCCTAGTACATATGATGCATACAACACTACTGTAATATAGTCCAAAGGGCCTCGAAGGAGTTCAAGTACAGATGATCAAAGAAATTGGGGGATGATATGAATTTACAAAATGATATGGCATACCCAAATAATTATCTTATCAAATAGGTGTCAAAGCAAATAAATAAGGAATTAGACTACACTTGAGTTATGAATTAAACCATACTTTTATTGTATTCGTGATTGCTCTTGTTACTTAATAGAGTTTCCCTAGAAATTTGGTAGCTAGGGGAGAAAGTTAGAGGAGCTTGTTTAATTAATAATGAATAGTCAAAACAAGTGATAGGAGAGTTCTAACGTACTATCTCTTCCTTACAGGGTCAAGATATCCTTTGAGGCTCCATGATTTATATTTTGCTAATTGTAAACTTTCGGATATAGCTTAATTAAATATTTTATTACAAGATCATGAGATTTTATCAGCTCTTCTACCTCTTAGACTTTCTTAGAGTATTAACTAAGGCATTACAGGTGTAGACATTAGGAGTACAATCTCATCTTCTTTGTATACAAAATTTAAATGGAAGGAGGGCTAAGGTTTAATTGAGAGACTTCCGTGTTCTCAAAATTTCTTTTAGATATAAAGGGACACAATTTAGCTTTATAAATTAATAAACTTGAAGTTCAAGTCCTACACATTAAGAGTTTGTGGGGCCTTTTCTATATCAAGAAGAATCACTCTTTCTACAACCACCATTCAACTCTAGCAAAAATCTCTCAATTTACTCGTAATGTTTCAACAAAGCCTCTATCACATACATCCAAATGGGACGTGCCATAAACCACTAAAAGGTGGACTCTTATTGCTCTATATATCTCTTAGACAATATATTATATATTTTAAGTAGTTTGATTTAGTAGTGGTCATTAGTCATGATCTTATTGCTTAAACACATTTTTATGGCTCAGCTTTTTCAGACAACTAGTGGAGTTTTTATTATAACTTTCATTCTACGTATTGAAATGAAAAAAGGAAAGATTTATTAGAAATTAGACTCCACTGCCTTTCCATTAATATATTACATGATAAGTTTTATTTAAACTAAATTACTCTAAATATTCAGAAACTCATAAGTTGTGAATGAGTTCTGCAACATGACAGTTTCAACCAATATGAAATATTTTTATAATAACTTTCATTCTACATTTTAAAATAGAATAAGAAAAGATTTATTAGAAACTAGACTTCACTATCTTTCCATTAATATATTACATGATAAGTTTTATTTAACTAAACTGCTTCAAGTATTCAGAAACTCATCAGTTGTGAATGAGTTCTGCAGCACGACAGTTTCGACCAACATGCAATATTTTTAATATAACTTTCATTCTACATACTGAAATGAAACAAGAAATTTTTTATTTAAAATACTCTACTAAATTTTATTGATATATTACATGATAAGTTTTATTTAACTAAACTGCTCTAAATATTCAGAAACTCATCAGTTGTGAATGAGTTCTGCAGCACGACAGTTTCGACCAACATGCAATAATTTAGTTATAATTTAAGGTACAAGTATCCAATAGGGAGATGATATGAACCGTTGGAAAGTAGACTCGATTATCTTTCTAATGGTATATAATATAGTAACATTTAACCCTAACACGCTGGTGAACGGAGTCCAATATCACAAGTTCTGATGTTTAACAGATTTCTGTACCTATATGGAAGATCCACTATTTTACTCAAAATGATTATTTTGTTAAGAATTTTTACAAGAAAAATATGGGAGAATATAAATTGAATATTTTCTTAGAGATACAAGTTAATCACTATATACTATGAGAATTTGTTTCTAAAAATTCTGAAAAAAAATAAACTAGACTTAGATCAAGAAAGATCTCCCTCACCTATAGATTTCTTCCTCTTCTTTATGGCCGTCGAACTTGCCACCGATGTCATGACCAAGAGTGATAGGGGAGAGAGAGGAATATTGAGAGATGGAGAGGTTGGGAGAGAAAGAGGTTGAAGAGATCTCAATTTTGAGGGGTTTTATAGCTTGCCATGAAGATTTCTCCTCTAGGAAGAAGATGAAGATGAGGAACTCTCATTGGACTCTTTTAAGATCCATACCCATCTAATTTTACAAGTTTATCATAACTTATTTCATCCAAGTATCCAATTCCCAAATCAAGAAGATCTAGGCCCTTGATCTCCCCTCCCAAGCACACTTACTCTTTCCACTAACAAAAATAATATAAAAAAATTCTCATGATTGTGTTTTCTTAGTAAATACACATATTTCATGTATAATACTAGTATATCTATACATTAAAGTACTATGTGTACAATAACTATGATGTATGCAGATTCATACATACCACTCAAAATTCTCAAAATTATTGAATTAATTACATACCCAATTAATCAATATCAAACTTTTTTTTATATCTATATAGTCTTAATAACCCAAGATTTATATTATTAAATTGGGGTTAATAATCTTGGGTGTTACAATTGGGGGTGTTCACGACGGCTGCGAGGATGGATAGGGAGGAGATGTGCGGCAGCCATTGTGGAAGCCCGGGCTATAGGGGGCTGTGTGATGCCTTCCTAGTCTGTTGCAAGAGGTGGATGGTAGAGGAGCCATGGGGATGGATGCTCAGTGGTTGAGGTATGTCATGGAGGTGAGATGGGAGGCAGGCGGCTACATGAACGAGGAGGGGTTTAGGATGAAGATTAGGTTTAGGGTTAGGATTAGGAGATGATATATAGGGTTAGGAAGAGATACAGGGTTATTGGATCTTGGGTGATAGGTGTGGGTAGATTATGGGTATAGATTCTCAATAGGTAATGGGTTGGGTATAATGGGTATTGGGTATAATGGGCTAGAAACAACCAATAATAATAATGAAAATTAATAACAAAAATTAACAATATTACTAAAGGTAATTAATAATAACAATAACAATAACAATAATAATAATAAATACAATAATAGTACTAATAATAATTACAATAGCTCTTACTAAAAATAATAAATTACAATAATAATAACATTAATATTGACAACATGATTTGCATGAATAATAATAATAACAATAATATTAATAATACTAATAATAATCAACAACACCAAAGATAATAATAATTGTAATACCCCGTTCCCAGAATACGTACTTAGTTACGTATTCAGATTTTTCGATCGTATTTTTCGATTTACCTTCGATAATTGTTTTGTATTACGAACTATTTATATGAACGTTTTGCCTTGGATTTGGATTCGTGGACTCGGAGTCAGCCCTAGTCTGAACCGAGGGCCCGATCCTAGAGTATTACTCGATTTGGTCTTTCTACTATTCCGATTTGACCGATTTCAGTTTTAAACATCGTTTTCCAATATTTTAGATTTTATATGATTTTCTGGAATTTTCCTCAATTAAAATGAAAATCTTCCAAACCGGTGTCGGCCAGTGCCGCTGACCGATTCCCGAATTTTTAGTTTGCAAACAGTTTAGAATTTCTAAAAGTGCCTTTAGACATTATTTCTTAAAATCACATTTTCTACCTACATTCTTTTTCTGAGGATTTTATGATTTTATGAAAATTCCATCGGAGTCGGTAGGTAACTGATTCCGGGATTTTTAGCTTTAAAACTATAAAGTATTTCTTAAAACGGATTTCACTATGACACTTAATATAATATTATTGATTTTTGATAATTATTTCGGGTCGTTCTGAGATACTTGAATTTCGGACGATTCCGGTATTTTCCCGAAAGATTTCCGCATCTGCAACTGAATCCCGGGAATCCGCCACTTTCATTATTTTCAAATTCTCTTCCAAGAAAATATCTCCTCATATGAATTTCTTTTTCTTTTTCCTTTTCCTTTATTTCTTTCCTTCCTCCACAAGCCAAAGCCTTTTCCAATATTCCAAAATTCCAATCTTTTACAACTTCCACTCACTTCCACACACTTCCACAAATATCTCTTTCTCTCTCTCTTCCATGGCCGGCCAAGTGGCCAAGAGAAGGACACTCACCTCACCTCCCCACTTTACAAAAACCCCCCTCTCTTCTATCATATTTGCACCTCCTTCACAAAAGTCAAAACCTATAAATACTTTTCCTCTCCTTTCTTTATTCATTCTCACTTCAACTTTCTCTTTCTTCTCTTCTCTTCTCTTCTCTTCACCAAAGCCCTAATCTCCAACTCCTCTTCATCTCCATCACTACAACAACAACCACCAACTCCCTAAGGAACAACAAGGTCATCTTCTTCCTCCTTCATCTCCATGGAAGCCACCACAAGGTCATCAACTCCAACAAAAGCTCATCTTCTTCTTCATCATCAACCTCCTTCAACTACCACCATCAACCACTCCTTTTGGTGGGTAATTTTCATCACCAAAGACTTAGTCTATTTCTAGTATACCTATCTCTTCATATTATGTACACTTGTGCCATCAAAATCATGTTTTTAGATCATCAAACAAAATCCTAGAAAATCTGTTCTATTTGCTGTTTCCAGACGATTAGTCGACTAGACCTATAGATTAGTCGACTATAAACCCTTAGTTGAAACGTAACCTTTCTGGAAACACAGTTTTAGTCGACTTACCTATTTTCCTAGTCGACTAGAGACCCTTAGTCGACTACACCTTTGACCCTAGTCGACTAACCCTTTTCCTGAAATAAATCCCAACTCTCTGTATCACAGACTTAGTCGACTTAACATACTGTTAGTCGACTTGAGATGTCCGTTAGTCGACTACTCATTTCACCCTAGTCGACTAACCTTTTCCTGAAACAGAAACCAAACTCTCTGGATCACAGTATTAGTCGACTACCCCATCTTCCTAGTCGACTAACCCCTCTATTAGTCGACTACCCTGTCCACCCAGTCGACTAATTATTGGCTGTCTGTTATAGTTGCTTATCTTCTTAACTTTGGATCTTATACTTGGTTCATGTATTTGTATCTTGTACTTCATGACTCGTTACTTGATATGTATTACTTGACTTGTCACTTGACAAACATCATCTTCCCTTCTCTCTTTCTCTCTCCTCTTCTCTCTACATATTTATATCAGGTTTTGTGGCGCATCCCGAATTCCGTGGATTTTGGATCTTTTGGCATATTGGTGATTAAGGCGAGTAGTCTCGCCTCTATTTGAGTTTCCCATTTCATCGGTCGATAAGTATTTCGCCACTTATTTCCATATTCATGTTTGCCCTGCAATTGCTTATATTATGGTAGCTTCATCTTGTACTTGTACCATGCTTATGATATGCTTGTTTCTTCATCATATACCATGCGTGGCCGACCCTTCATGGTCGTTGGACTTGGAGTCACTTCCATGTTACTACTTGCTATTATTTCAGACCTGTCAGTTGCATGCTTCCTTTTAACACATGTATATCACCTAACTTCCAGTATGTTATCACCTGACCACCTGACATGCCACTATCTGGCAAGACCATCTTGTTATGTCATGACTTACCCAGACTTATTATCAATCCATTGTTATGCATGTTACTTGATATACATCACCATTTATCATGCTATCTCTTGACACCAAGCATGATACACCGATTCTTATAATTATCACGATAAAGGGAATGTAGTACCTGATTACTGTTATGTACTGATCACTGTTATGTATTCTTGTTATGATATTGCTCATTCCCGAAATCTGATAATTATGTTCATAAGCTATAAAAAGGACAACTTGTATGGGGAATGGGAGGAAGTGATGGATGCCGGAATGATACCTTGCTTATAGTGATGGAATATGATATATGCGGCGGAAAGTTTTAGTGGGACTAAGGGCCCACATGTTTACTGTTAGGGGGACTTTGGGCCTCCAAACCGGTCCCAGGTGTATGGGAACCTTTGGACCATTAAACTGGTCCCAGGTGTATGTACCACTATAAGAAGCTCTGTCAGTTCTCCATCTACTTCCGTTAACAACCCTTGACTAGCTTATATATGGATGTATGTGGGTTGGCCGTACACCAGGTCACTTACCGAGATATATGAGTCAGACAAGTAATAATAATAATAGATTCCAGTTATTGATTCCTGTTACATCTGCTATGCATGTCGTGATTCCCGTTTTGTATTCCCGTTTGACTTTCACATGATTTGCAACTCTGATTCTATACGCTTGGATATTCGGTGGCATGAGATAAAAGTATATAGATGAGGGTTTCCTTGTTTGGATTATTCCTTCGATGTACTAGTCTCATGGGACCGTAACCTAAGCGTATACAATCAATTTTGCTTGTGATCAGTTTTACTTCGGATTTCCTGTTTTACGATTGTTACGTTATACCCGTTCTTATATATACTTCATTTGTGTTCTAACCCTCCTGTCTTCTGTACTTGACTCTTGTACTCACCCTTGGCTCGCCACCTGGCTTTTGCATCCTACTCGCCTGGGGAGTTTCACTGACTCCCCTGGATTCTCATGTCCAGGTTTCGGAGCTTGGAGCGTATGGGTTTCCTGTTGCTGCATCAGAGTGGCGCAGCGGTAGCGTGGACCCCGGTTGACCTTTCAGAGCTCCATCCTTCCAGACCCCCTGTGAGTCTCTCGAGTTTTCCTTTTTAAACTCGTGAGTGTCCTTTTCTATTCATACTTGTACTTTTCCTTGTATACTTGTATGTGAGCTCCCTTTTGTACCGTTCATATATATTGTATATCTTTTGTACTCTCGCACTTGCGCATCTGTGATATAATATTATTGTAATATTGGATCACATCTGGTGATAATTCTGTAATTGTATATATATGTGTTGGAATGTATAATGCACCACTGCTTCCGTACTCTGATTCTTGTCTGTACTGATGCTTAGCGTATATACGTGGGGGCACTTTCTGACCTGCGTATATACGTCGCAGTGACGTCCCCGTATCCGTGGAATCGGGGCGTTACAATAATAATGACAACAATTAATAATAATAGTAATTAATAATAATAGTAATAACACATCAAGCTAACTTATCATTTAATATCTAAAAATAATTTGAATATTAATATCATTAATAATCAGAAATGAAGAAGTAATAAATAAAATTAATTAATAATAATAAATAAAATAATAAGTAAAATAAAAATAAATACTTAGAAAGATAAGAATACATTATCTTAAACTAAGGATATTACATTCTACCCACCTTACAAAAATTTCATCCCCAAAATTTCAATAAAGTAGAGAATGGTAAAAAGACTCAAAATCAAGAAAAATATACAAAGCTTCCACGTCGCCCCTCTCAGACAACACGATTCTATTGCGCTACTGTAACACCCCGCTCCCGGAATACGTACTTAGTTGCGTATTCAGATTTTTCGATCGTATTTTTCGATTTACTTCCTATATTTATTTGTATTATGAATTATTTATATAATCGTTTTGTCTTGGATCAGGATTCGTGGACTCAGAGTCTGCTCTTCTCTGAACCAGGGACCCGATCCTAGTGTCTTACTCAATTTGGTCCTTCCGGTATTCAGATTTGACCGATTTCAGTTTCAAACATCATTTTTCAATATTTTAGATTTTCTATGATTTTCTGGAATTTTCCTGAATTAAATGGAAAATCTTCAAAACCGGTGTCGACCAGCACCGCTGACCGATTCCTGGATTTTTAATTTACAAATGGAGTCAAATTTTGAGAAACCGCTTTCCCATATTTGCTTAGAATAATATTTACTATCTTAATTCATTTTTTGGGAATTTTCAAAATTTATCAGATTTCTGCCAGATTTGGTGTCGACCGATATTGGCGGCCGATTTCAGGATTTTTAATTAAAAACTATAAAGAATTTCTTGAAATGGATTTTACCATGATTCTTAGAATAATAGTCTTGATTTTTTGAGAATTTTTGCGGGTCGTTCCGAGATACTTGATTTTCGGACGATTTCGGTATTTTTCCGAAAGTTTTCCGCATCCGCAACTAAATCCCGGGAATCCGCTACTCTAATTATTTTCACTTTTTCTTCCAAGAGAATATCTTCCTTTTTTAATTTCTTTTCCTTTTTCCTTTTTCTTTCCTTCCTTTTCCTTCCACCAAATTCTACAAAATTCTCCATTCTTCCACCAAAAATATCTTCTCCAAAAATATCTCCTTTCCTCCAAAAATATCTTCTCCAAAATATCCCAAACCACTCAAACTCCTCTCCCATCACCATGGCCGGCCAAAGAGCCACCTAACCCTCCATTTTACAAAAAACCCCTTCTCTTTTACATTTTTACATCACCTTCACAACTCCAATTCCTATATAAACTTTCCTTCTTCATTCCACTTCATTTTTCTCTTCACCAAAACTCTAACCACCACCAACTCCTCCTTCATCTCCACCACAACAACAACCACTACAACTTCTCCAACTCCTTACCTTCATCTTCTTCCTCCTCCATCTCCATGTAAACCACCACAAACTCCAACAACTCCACCAAAGCCTCCACCTTCTCCTTTACCTTCTCCAAAAATACCACCACCATCAAAACCCTCCACAAAACCACCACCCCATCACCACATCAAGAGCCGGCCACCTCCTTTGGATTGGGGCCGAGCTCTTCTTCGTCGGTAATATCTCCGATGATTATTCCAGTAATCGTTCGCGATTATTCCGGTAATCATTACGGTGACGATTACAACGACAAACAACTAACATCACCTATCACCTCTACTATTTTCCACCACCATCTTCACTTCCACCATCACTTTCACCATCACAACACCACCTCCATCTCCACTACTTCAACCTCCAAACATCACCTCCTTCACCTTCTTTTTCATTACTCCATCAAAATCCAACTCCTCCACCAAATAACACCACCACCAAAGCAAGCACATTTCCCTTTCTCTCTCCCTCCTCCTCTCTGTATATTGCTGACGCGGATCTCACCCCCGCGTCCAGGCAACGCCTTAACGCGGATCTTCGCGTTCTTGGCATCTGTTTAAACGCGGCCTTCGCGTTCTTGTACCGACGCAACGCGGAGTCCATGCCCGCGTCTGTGTCCCTTTCATGTCTGCACGACGCGGAGCTAATGCCCGCGTCTGTGTTCTTCTCATGCTAACGTGACGCGGAACCCATGACTGCGTCCGTGTTCTTCTCGTGTCCTGACTTGAACGCGGGTCTCGAACCCCGCGTTTGTGGCACCTTTGCGACGCGATTCCCGCGTCTGCGACTCCCGCGTCTCACTCTCAAAACCCGCGTCTCCCTGTGCACTCTCTCCTTCCATATACTTCTCTCTCTAGTTTTCCTCTCTCTTTCTCTCTCTAACTCTTTCTCTCTCCTCTTCACTTATTATATTTATGGCGCGTACGCGAGTTCCATGGATTTCAGAGTTTTCAGTTCTTCCGGAGATTTAGGCGAGTGTCCTCGCTCTCGCCTCCATTTGGGTTTCCCTGCTTTATCGGGTCGACATGTATTTTATTTCATGTTTTCATGTATTGTGTATTGGGCTGAGTCCCTGTATTTGTGTATGGCCGAGTGCCAATGACTGGACATGTATTGCTTTGTGACGAATGCTTGTATTAGGGTAGTTTAATTCTTGTACATATACCATGCCTGTGTTGTATTTTACTGCTTTATACCATGCGTGGCCGACCCTTCATGGTTATTGGACTCTGGGTTTCTGCCCACTCCTGGGATGGCTAGTAGCCACCGAGAGTGCGCTTAAACCCCGAGCGTACTTAACTTCCAGACCCTTCAGCCTCCGGTCTCTCACGATCTCGAAAGGGAAGTGATTGGGACCGACAGGTCTCTCCGTCCTTCAGCCTCCGGTCTCTCACTATCTTGAAAGAGAGGTGATTGGGACCGTCAGGTTCTTCAGCTCCGCCTGGTTATCATGATCAGCACTCAGCACTTTACCACTTGATTCGTCTAGGCGAGAGGCTGCCGGATTTTCTACTCGCACCTTAACCCGAGTTGTCCCGGTAACCTTGCCAGACGCTCCAGTGTTAAATACTGTTTGCTATCTGTGCCTCCAGCTTGCTCAGCTCCGCTTGGTTGTGCTCAGCTACTACTCTATCATCATGCCACGTATTTACCTGATATGTTAACACTTGCTATGCCATTACTTCATACCTGTCATTTACATGCTACTATTTAACACCTGTTTGTATCACCTGACAACTGAGGTGTTATCACCTGACACCAAACATGCTACTACTTGGCAAGGCCCCTTGTTATGACATGACTTGCCACCGGACTAATATCAATCTCTTGACATGACTTGTCACCTGCCAAATATCATCCTCCTGTCATGCTATCACTTGACACTCGGCATGATATACTTGACCTGTGATTATCTCATTTACGGGAATACTGTACTTGTTATCCTGCATTACATGCAGTGACTTGAATCTTGTACTTGTTATCCTGTATTATATATATACAGTGACCTGAAATTATAGTACTCATGTACTCCTGAATTCCTGATCATGTCTGGTACCTGCTATTCCCGTAAATTTGATAACTACCTAATAAAACATAAAACTGGACAACTTACATTGGGTCGGGGGAAACTTGCGGCTATCAATATATGTTCGTGTTTACAGTGGTATTAGGCATGTTGTGCAACTAAAACTTCCGGTCTGACCTGTGGGCCTCCAGGGGACCGAGGGGAGAGCTGGCTCCCTCCTTCCTGGTACCATCTTGATAAGGGCATCCATAAGACCCTCCTGAATCGCCTTGCGGTAGGTTCCGTCACCAAGCAACGGAACATCCTGGGCCGTGGTCTCGGGTATGCACGGGACCCACTGTAAACATTGTTCGTTGATACCCCCGTTGGTTTCCAATAATAATCTTGCTTTACTCAGATGTGGATATATGTGTGCTGGGACGCTAGTTCACATATCTCGACATCAGGGTAAGACGAGTAATAATAATAATAATAAAAGATGCCAACTATGGATCCGTTGTATGCTTTACCGAGCTTACTTCTATTAGATTTTACATCGGATTTCTGGTTTTATGATTATTATCATATTCGCTGCTCATACCCTGCTTTATTCCTTGTGTTCCATTCCATCAGTCTCATGTTCCTATCTTACCATATCATGAGTACTTCCTGCTTGATATCACTTGTTATATATCTACCTGCCTATACATGCTTATGCTCACGACACGGTTTTCAATGCATGATTATGATTCGGTTTTATCGATACACTTGTACTTATCTCAGCACGCCATCCGGCTTTTGTATCACCACTCACCTGGGGAGTTCTATCTGACTCCCCTGGATTCTTATGTCCAGGTCATGGAGCTTGGAGCGTGTGGTTTCCCCCAGTTGTTGATCAGAGTGGCGCAGCGGTAGCATGGATCTCCAGCAGACCATCTGAAGCTCTATCCTTCCAGGCCCCCTGTGTGCCTCTCGAGTTTTCTTTTTGTAAACTCGTGAGTGCCTTTTGTACTGTTCATACTTGTACATCCTTTGTATTCTCGCATTTGCGCCATGTTGGTGATGTAATATTATTGTAATATTTGTCACCTCTGGTGATAACTTTGTAATTGTACTCATGTGTTGGAATGTATAATGCACCATTTTTTTCCGTACTCTGATTCTTGCCTGTACTGATGCTTAGCGTATATACGTGAGGATATTTCTGACCTGCGTATATACGTTGCAGTAACGTCTCCGTACCCGCCGGGATCGGGGCGTTACAGGATGGTATCAGAGCCTAGGTTCTCACATCCTCAGTACGTCCAGACTGCAAATTAATGGTAAAGAAATTTGCAACTGGAATGCAGGAGTCCTGGTTATACAATCCAACTACAAGTACAGAGTTATCTATTCTTGATCATCTTTCCTTTGATTCCTAATCCCTTCCATCTTTCCCCTGTTTTGGTTTTTCGAAGCCTTATACCAACTTAAGATATGAGTAGACTAGAGAGGTAGTGGCTGGTTCTGAAGAAAGCTATTATATGATCTCTTCGGCTGACTCTATGGTGCTCGGGTATCCTCAGGATTGATCCTAATCGGGTTATCTTTCAGAAGTCAATAGTCAGAATTCTTTACGGATATTCTACATTCTCGGCTATATCTTTCAAAGTGATTGATGCCTGGTATTCGGAATTCTCAATTATCGATCTTCTTTATTATGCTCAGGACTATCAGGGTTTCCTTTATTTTCAATATTCTGGCTTATTCTCGGAGGGCTATAAAGTATGCAGTACAACTGGAACTTTATTGCAAAGTAACGACATCAGATCAGTATTATTTGGTACCGTTCAAAAACTTATACAGTCAGAGGTGCAGAAGATATCTATATTCTGATTACTATTTCGTCAACTTGAGAGCCCTACCTATAGTACTTCATATCTTGAATGGTATAAATTCCACCCATGTCCCCTTTGTGTTCATTTTACCCCTTATCGAAATTGCGAGGACGCAATTTTTTGTAAGGTGGATGGAATGTAACACCCCGCTCCCGAAATACGTACTTAGTTGCGTATTCAGATTTTTCGATCGTATTTTTTGATTTACTTCCTATATTTATTTTGTATTATGAATTATTTATATGACCGTTTTGTCTTGGATCAGGATTCGTAGACTCAGAGTCTGCTCTTCTCTGAACCAGGGACCCGATCCTAGTGTCTTACTCAATTTGGTCTTTCCAGTATTCAGATTTAACCGATTTCAATTTCAAACATCATTTTCCAATATTTTAGATTTTCTATGATTTTCTGGAATTTTCCTGAATTAAATGGAAAATTTCAAAACCGGTGTCGACCAGCACCGCTGACCGATTCCTGAATTTTTAATTTACAAATGGAGTCAAATTTTGAGAAACCGCTTTCTGATATTTGCTTAGAATAATATTTACTATCTTAATTCATTTTTTGAGAATTTTCAGCATTTATCAGATTTCTGCCAGATTTGGTGTCGACCGATATTGGCGGCCGATTCCAAAATTTTTAATTTAAAAACCATAAAGAATTTCTTGAAATGGATTTCACCATGATTCTTAGAATAATATTCTTGATTTTTGAGAATTTTTGCGGGTCGTTCCGAGATACTTGATTTTCGGACGATTTCGGTATTTTTCCGAAAGTTTTCCGCATCCGCAACTAAATCCCGGGAATCCGCTACTCTAATTATTTTCACTTTTTCTTCCAAGAGAATATCTTCCTTTTTTAATTTCTTTTTCTTTTTCCTTTTTCTTTCCTTCCTTTTCCTTCCACCAAATTCTACAAAATTCTCCATTCTTCCACCAAAAATATCTTCTCCAAAAATATCTCCTTTCCTCCAAAAATATCTTCTCCAAAATATCCCAAACCACTCAAACTCCTCTCCCATCACCATGGCCGGCCAAAGAGCCACCTAACCCCTCCATTTTACAAAAACCCCCTCTCTTTTACATTTTTACATCACTTTCACAATTCCAATTCCTATATAAACTTTCCTTCTTCATTCCACTTCATTTTTCTCTTCACCAAAACTCTAACCACAACTCCTCCTTCATCTCCACCACAACAACAACCACTAAAACTTCTCCAACTCCTTACCTTCATCTTCTTCCTCCTCCATCTCCATGTAAACCACCACAAACTCCAACAACTCCACCAAAGCCTCCACCTTCTCCTTTACCTTCTCCAAAAATACCACCACCATCAAAATCCTCCACAAAACCACCACCCCATCACCACATCAAGAGCCGACCACCTCCTTTGGATTGGGGCCGAGCTCTTCTTCGTCGGTAATATCTCTGATGATTATTCTGGTAATCGTTCGCGATTATTCCAGTAATCATTACGGTGACGATTACAACGACAAACAACTAACATCACCTATCACCTCTACTATTTTCCACCACCATCTTCACTTCCACCATCACTTTCACCATCACAACACCACCTCCATCTCCACTACTTCAACCTCCAAACATCACCTCCTTCACCTTCTTTTTCATTACTCCATCAAAATCCAACTCCTCCACCAAATAACACCACCACCAAAGCAAGCACCTTTCCCTTTCTCTCTCCCTCCTCCTCTCTGTATATTGCTGACGCGGATCTCACCCCCGCGTCCAGGCAACGCCTTAACGCGGATCTTCGCGTTCTTGGCATCTGTTTAAATGCGGCCTTCGCGTTCTTGTACCGACGCAACGCGGAGCCCATGCCCACGTCTGTGTCCCTTTCATGTCTGCACGACGCGGAGCTAATGCCCGCGTCTGTGTTCTTCTCATGCTAACGTGACGCGGAACCCATGACCGCGTCCGTGTTCTTCTCCTGTCCTGCCTTGAACGCGGGTCTCGAACCCCGCGTTTGTGGCACCTTTGCGACGCGATTCCTGCGTCTGTGACTCCCGCGTCTGCGACTCCCGCGTCTCACTCTCAAAACCCGCGTCTCCCTGTGCACTCTCTCCTTCCATATACTTCTCTCTCTAGTTTTCCTCTCTCTTTCTCTCTCTAACTCTTTCTCTCTCCTCTTCACTTATTATATTTATGGCGCGTACGCGAGTTCCATGGATTTCAGAGTTTTCAGTTCTTCCGGAGATTTAGGTGAGTGTCCTCGCTCTCGCCTCCATTTGGGTTTCCCTGCTTTATCGGGTCGACATGTATTTTATTTCATGTTTTCATGTATTGTGTATTGGGCTGAGTCCCTGTATTTGTGTATGGCCGAGTGCCAATGACTGGACATGTATTGCTTTGTGACGAATGCTTGTATTAGGGTAGTTTAATTCTTGTACATATACCATGCCTGTGTTGTATTTTACTGCTTTATACCATGCGTGGCCGACCCTTCATGGTCATTGGACTCTGGGTTTCTGCCCACTCCTGGGATGGCTAGTAGCCACCGAGAGTACGCTTAAACCCTGAGCGTACTTAACTTCCGGACCCTTCAGCCTCCGGTCTCTCACGATCTCGAAAGGGAAGTGATTGGGACCGACAGGTCTCTCCGTCCTTCAGCCTCCGATCTCTCACTATCTTGAAAGAGAGGTGATTGGGACCGTCAGGTTCTTCAGCTCCGCCTGGTTATCATGATCAGCACTCAGCACTTTACCACTTGATTCGTCTAGGCGAGAGGCTGCCGGATTCTACTCGCACCTTAAGCCGAGTTGTCCCGGTAACCTTGCCAGACGCTCCAGTGTTAAATACTGTTTGCTATCTGTGCCTCCAGCTTGCTCAGCTCTGCTTGGTTGTGCTCAGCTACTACTCTATCATCATGCCACGTATTTACCTGATATGTTAATACTTGCTATGCCATTACTTCATACCTGTCATTTACATGCTACTATTTAACACCTGTTTGTATCACCTGACAACTGAGGTGTTATCACCTGACACCAAACATGCTACTACTTGGCAAGGCCCCTTGTTATGACATGACTTGCCACCGGACTAATATCAATCTCTTGACATGACTTGTCACCTGCCAAATATCATCCTCCTGTCATGCTATCACTTGACACCCGGCATGATATACTTGACCTGTGATTATCTCATTTACGGGAATACTGTACTTGTTATGCTGCATTACATGCAGTGACTTGAATTTTGTACTTGTTATCCTGTATTATATATATATACAGTGACCTGAAATTATAGTACTCATGTACTCCTGAATTTCTGATCATGTCTGGTACCTGTTATTCCCGTAAATTTGATAACTACCTAATAAACCATAAAACTGGACAACTTACATCGGGTCGGGGGAAACTTGCGGCTATCAATATATGTTCGTATTTACAGTGGTATTAGGCATGTTGTGCAACTAAAACTTCCGGTCTGACCTGTGGGCCTCCAGGGGACCGAGGGGAGAGCTGGCTCCCTCCTTCCTGGTACCATCTTGATAAGGGCATCCATAAGACCCTCCTGAATCGCCTTGCGGTAGGTTCCGTCACCAAGCAACAGAACATCCTGGTCCGTGGTCCCAGGTATGCACGGGACCCACTGTAAACATTGTTCGTTGATACCCCCGTTGGTTTTCAATACAACCTTGCTTTACTCAGATGTGGATATATGTGTGCTAGGACGCTAGTTCACATATCTAGACATCAGGGTAAGACGAGTAATAATAATAATAAAAGATGCCAACTATGGATCCGTTGTATGCTTTACCGAGCTTACTTCTATTGGGTTTTACATCGGATTTCTGGTTTTATGATTATTATCATATTCGCTGCTCATACCCTGCTTTATTCCTTGTGTTCCATTCCATCAGTCTCATGTTCCTATCTTACCATATCATGAGTACTTCCTGCTTGATATCACTTGTTATATATCTACCTGCCTATACATGCTTATGCTCACGACACGGTTTTCAATGCATGATTATGATTCGGTTTTATCGATACACTTGTACTTATCTCAGCACGCCATCCGGCTTTTGTATCACCACTCGCCTGGGGAGTTCTATCTGACTCCCCTGGATTCTCATGTCCAGGTCATGGAGCTTGGAGCGTGTGGTTTCCCCCAGTTGTTGATCAGAGTGGTGCAGCGGTAGCATGGATCTCCAGCAGACCATCTGAAGCTCTATCCTTCTAGGCCCCCTGTGTGCCTCTCGAGTTTTCCTTTTGTAAACTCGTGAGTGCCTTTTGTACTGTTCATACTTGTACATCCTTTGTATTCTCGCATTTGCGCCATGTTGGTGATGTAATATTATTGTAATATTTGTCACCTCTGGTGATAACTTTGTAATTGTACTCATGTGTTGGAATGTATAATGCACCATTTGCTTCCGTACTCTGATTCTTGCCTGTACTGATGCTTAGCGTATATACGTGAGGGTATTTCTGACCTGCGTATATACGTTGCAGTAACGTCTCCGTACCCGCCGGGATCGGGGCGTTACAGCTACTCTGACTTCTGCTATCAGCTTCAGCATAGAGCGACCATTTTCAAGAAATAAAATCAGGAAAAAAGAATCAAAAATCAAGACTGAACCCTGATTATTCTAGAAGAAGAGATAATCAGGGAAATCAAAAAATCAAAGAGATGGATTTTCTAAGGGAGGACGGTCAATTCCAAGTGGACTGATTATTATTATGTGAATAAGATATGTATATTGCAGTAACATATAACTTATTTCAAGTTATCGGTAAAAACTAGTCCTCTTGCGAATATCAATAGTCAAAATTCAAGATCGCAAGTCAAAAACCTTGGCTCTGATACTAAGAAAACGCTGTCGCGTTCTGCTTCCTATAATACATTAGAACGAAAATGCGACGCAAGTGGGCAACACATATACGCAAGAAAATATCTCATGTATACCCGCTAAGGCTTAAGTAACCCAAAACAAGCTATATAAATCTACTAAAATGTCACTATTAATGCAATACCACATATAGATTTCCGCACATGTTATCATATGATATAAGAAATGAAGTGGCAAGTAGATGGATATAGAGAGAATCAGAAAATAACATGAATAAAAAAGCACGAAAACTAATAACCAAGGACAGGGAAACTCCAGGCCACTCGTGATGCGTTCGATCTTGTCGAACACCTGAACAATAGAAGAAAGCATCCAATCTGGACGTGCAAATCCAGAGTTGTCAGAAAGCGACCCAATGAGTGTGTACAAGTAAAGGAAGGGTTCTCGTGCATGTAAACAGTGTGTACATAATCATAACATGATAAACTATAAATAGAAGATAATTGAATAACATGATAAACTGTATATAAAAGATAACTGAATAATAATATGTCTGTAGGTAAAAGAATACCACTGGTAAAACCAACAACTGATATCAAAATGTGTAACCTAGCATAGTCACTAGTCTGATTAGTTATTATTATCGTAACAATGTAGTACTTAGCTGTGTCCCTTACCACAGCCGCTTTCCCACATATTAAACAAGATTATCATTGTTGTAACTACTTGCCAATGTAATGCATGTACTTTGGAAGGGTATTATGCATCTCCGGTACCACGGTTCTAACACCCTTGTCTCTGAACTAGGATAAGCAATAAGGCTCTAATAACTGAAGACCACAGCTCCACACGAAAAGACAACTAGTGTGGTGCCATAATCTAAGTATAGCCTGACAACTGACAACTGACAACTGAATAATTAGGTAGCTAGTACTATCTTGGTTCCCCATCGTTGAACCCATAACTTGGTATGCCATAAGAAATCCTTTCAAAGTATACGACATGTATTATCAGGAAATTATCCCTTTCCTCAGGTTATGATATCTTTTATTAATCATTATTAAAAGTAACCGATATCTTCAACAACTGCTGATGTCAATACTACCTGATATCTGACAACTGACAACTCATATCTGACAACTGAATAACTATCAACTAATAACTGATATCTGGTGAAGAAAGCTAGAGATACAGAGTCACCATTACAATTGTGTCTCTAACAGCTGGTAACTGATAACTGATGACTAACTCTGGGAATATAATATCACTGATATCAAATGAAATCACTAACACAATAACTCTATCTCTGTAATTGAATACATAGAAACTAATCATGAAATACATCGAGATCAACTAAGTCAACGAACACAGAAATCACAACTGAATAATGAAACATCCTCAAACAATATGTAATCTAAAGTAATTCACTTCTAAAAGTCAACTCCAACAACTCATCCATACTCAAACGATATAATCGGTGGATACATCCAGGAGCCCTTTCTTCTAATAATCCAAAACCAACATAATATTATATATCAAAATCAAAAGTAAGATATTCACACATCTGATCGTAATCCAACAAAATCGATTACATCTAAATACTGATCAATATCGAAAGTAACATAAATCCCAGATCAACTCAAACTCCAACTAAGTTCATATAAGTCCAAGTATCAGAGATCAGTCTCTTAATAACGTAACTTCATATATAATTCACTCTCAGAATATAATGAATCCCCATCAAATTATCACCAAATACATGAATATCAAGTCTAATAATTACTCCACATAAAATATGAATCTATCTTTAAATATAGACTAGTCCAGCTAATCAATATATCAAACCAAGTCATTGTCTAAGATATATCAATATTCGGCCTAATCCAACAGCGACGAATTACTAACATAAGAACTGTCACTGATAAATGCTTGTATCAACTACATAAATAAGGTGAACGCCCACTATTGACTCATGAACTGATACGGATAATCATATTGGTAAAATATATCAATCGTCCATATGAAATGATATGAGTAACATATACGTACCTACTGACAACAGTTAATAAGGAAATAACATAAGAATAAACACTCACATGAAATGATGCAGTTTTGAATCCGAATCGCCATCTGATCTTCACTGCATGAATTGGTAAAACCTTCGAATCATCTTATGGGTCGATCTTCAAATCGCCAGTATATCAGGTCCACAACGAACACCAATCCGAATCTCCTGTTACTAAGTTCGGATCACACGAACGAGTCCGTAATCATTGCAACACCCAATCAAACACACACATGTAAACATAAATACACTCTTACACACGTGCACATGCACTCTACACACACGTGCATGCAGACACATACGTGCACATGAACATACATACATATACAAGTATACACATACGTATACCATATACATACATATAAATAAGTATACACATACATGCACATTATATACATACATGTATACACTCACACACACATACATATTTACACACTTACATAATATACATACATACATACCATTCCCATGCACAAAGAGAATTTAACACACACATATAAACATAATATAACACCCCCACTAATAAATACATTAAACAGGGAAAGAGAGAAATAGAGAAACCTGAGAGAAGAGGGAGAGGACTTGGCCATGGCTCACGCACGAGGGGGCTCTGGTGCGCCAGCGGAGGCCGCGGAGGATATTGATAACTCTGAATGATTGCCTGGGTCGTCGTGGTCGCTGTTTGCCCAAAGGGCCATCTCTCTAGTTTCGATGATGATTAACTCATGTAGTTATATACTAATGATCTTGTATTTATTTAGTCTCAGATATTTAATCAAGATCTTAGTAGATGTTTAGTTTCAATAAAGGATTCGAAGTCAAATTTTGGAGCTAGCACGTGTTGATCAAGAGCTCGCACATTAAGATTGCATCAAGTACTCAAGAAGAGTCTATTTCATTGGATCAAGGTTTGGACCAAGTCATGAAAGAGAAGAAGATTTTTCAAGTGAAGATTTTCAAGAAGACTTGTCATGTTTGTAAGTGTCAAGATTTTATTTTTAAATAAAATGTAAAGGATAGATTAGTTGATGGATTGCTCAAGTACTTATTCACACAAGCAAAATTTATATGAGTTTTAGAAAATACCAGTTTGATTTTTAAGCTTCTAAATATACATGTATTTTTATCAAAACTATTTTTGAGCTTAATGTCAAAAACATAGATATTTCATATTATATGTGTTGTGGATCATATCCATACACACTAAGCTTCAAAAGTGTTTAAAATATCTTATTTTTGTATTTGGAGAAGTTTTGAAAAATCATTTTTCAATTTGAAGATTGTTTTTGAAAAATACAGATTTTTGTTTAAGCCAAAATTTCTATATTAAAAAATAGTTCAAAACATTTATAATATGTTTTGATTTTTAATCAAACATGTTTGTATATTAAAGTATATCAATGAACCTATTTTTGTAAAATTTATGAAAATTTATACGATTTTACTGTAGGTAAAAAGACCAAGTTTTAATCCCTGAAAATATTGGACCAGGCCTTCTACCGGTCGACTGGACGGTCGGCCATGACAAAAGTTGGTCGATCGGTCTGGTCGATCGATGTGCACAAAGGTGCATAGCCAGTTTGGCTGGAGGGCCGGTGGACCGCCAGAGAGCTCTGATATCTAGATCTTGCCCCGGTGGACCGGACGGTCGACCAGCAAAGAGCTCTGCTCTCTGTATCTAGGCCTCGGTTGACCGGGCGGTCGACCGGTGGCACAACTGTCAGAAATCCAACCATTTGCCGGTCGACCGAGCGGTCGAACGACAGCGGAATTTCCTGTTGAGTTGGCCTCCGACGGCCATATTTTGGGAGCCAATAAATTGGGGTTCCCTTGGACTATTTTCTACATGATTTTAAGTGGGGTTTTAAGCTAGTTTTTTCTACCTTTCTAAGTACTTATCTCCACTTATTTTAGAGCTAAAACTTCTATATCAAAAGGAGAGTTTATTAATAGTAGTTTACAAAAGAGATTTCTTGAGTTTTTCACCACCAAATCCATCCTAGTTTTTCTCACACAACTTGAGCTTTCCATTGCTATATCAATCCTATAGGGATCTTTGTTGTGAGAGTGTTTTTAGGTGATCAAAGTATTTAGATTACCAAGTGTTCAATCTTGTATTTGAGGAGGCGAACTTGCGGGTTCATGTTATTTGGAGGTCTTATGGGAGCTCAGTATAGAGGTGCGGCCTCGACAAGCTAGTGTGCTTGCGTGTGTTATTCTTCCAGGAACAAGAGAGCGACTAGTGAGTCCAAGAAGTTCTAATGTGAACTCGTTGTAGGTGTTACTGCATCGAGTGATCCAGTGGGATCGATTCTAGTGGAAATCCTTCATAGTGTTGAAGGCGGGACATAGAGCAAGGGTGCTCGAACCTCAAAACAAATCTTCCGTATTTGCGATTGCTCTCTCTATCTTTCACTTATTTTTATATCTTGCATGCTTTTATTATTCATATTCTTTACTTGCTTGATATACTTGTGCTTAAATTGATATATGCTTGGGATTGTTTGTTCACACTTATATTCAACCAAGAGAGCCATAGCGGCACCTCAACTCTTATCTAGAGGAATCTCTAGGAGATAGTCCAGAGGCCTTTACAAAATTTGGCTACACTCTTGTGTTATACCTTGTGTTTAGCTCAATAGTTTTTAGTTTGCATAAATAGTTTTAATTTCGCATTTATTCATCATTAGATTAGCTAGTCACCTATTCACCCCTCTCTAGGTGATTTCATTTGATATCAGAGCTTAATGCTCTTGATTTGGGTCTGACAATCTAGAGTTAAAGATCCTTATTTTTAGCTAATCACAATATTTGTTTACACACATATGGATTTCATGACACCTCCCATATTTGACATTCTTAACATCCAAACTTGGAAAGTTAAGATGTCCATGTACCTCAGAGCCCTAGGCATCCATGTTTATCTTGCTACCATTAAGGATTCATACTTTAGTAATAGCAAGTACCTTGAGGCTAACTCAAAAGCCGTCCATGCTTTAAAGTCAACCCAAAATGATGATTATTTATGTATGATTTCTAACTTTGATTCGGCTTTTGTAGCATGAAAAACTTTAGTCTCTCTTGACGAACAGAAGCAATATTATGCGGGGAGCGACTCAGATGATGAAAGGAATGCTTCCGACTTATACTACATGGTCTAAGGGATAACCCCCTTGAGGTAAATTCTGAATCTGAGCTTGATGAGGATGTTGACATGTTATATGATGAGCTTGCTTCATTTTGTCAACAACTTCTTGAAAAGTATGACATGCTTAAAAAAGATAACAAGAAATTGAAAAACAAATATGATTCCATTTTAAAAGAAAATGACTCTTCTAAAAAAAATTTGCATGTATTTTAAAAGAAAATGAATTTTTTGAAAAACGAGAACATTTCTTTGTCCTCTAAGTTAAATGATATTTTTGAAGGAAATAATTCCTTGAAAAATAAAATAAATTTGGTGGAAAAAGAAAAAGAGATTGCTTTGGAAGAAAACAACTCTTTAAAAAGAAAATTTATTTTAAAAGAAAAAGAAAATATTTCTGAAAAGAAAAAGATTATTGATTCTCATTCATGTCATGCTCTTCATGCTACTATCAATAAAAATGAGATTCAAGTTTTGAAAAATAGAATAAATTGTTTGATCTTAACCTTAAGCAATTGTGCATTTAATCATTCAAAATTAGAAACCTTGTTTCAAAAAAAACAAGCTCCACATGTTCATGCACATAACCCACGGCATACTTATGCACATTTTACACATCATGATCACACTCATTCTCATATGCATACTAGAGTGTACAAATGTACACATTGTGTCCACAAAGGTCATTTAGCAAAATTTTATTTTGGTAAGATTAACTCTATAAATTTTGCTAATAACAATGCTTGGGTTCCATTTGATACTAACCCCCGTGGACCCAAAAGAAAATAGGTACCAAAATCTCCAACTCTTATGTTTGATATAGGTGTGGCCTCTCACATGACGTGAGAGGATTGGTGCCTTGATAGAGTGCATGGGCTAGATGGACATACAATTGATACACCGCTATCAAGGAAGTTTGGTGGGAGGACCACCATGTTTTGGAGACTTAGAGAATAGTACATATGGTTTGGTAACTATCTCTAAACTCCTATTTTAGTTTACATGCTTTTACATAGATAATATTTTTAGCATGTTTTGGTTTTGTGCTTCATGTGGTGAATACATGTTTAGATGAATTTTTTATTAAAACTTGTGTATATACTTGTACAAGTAGTGAACTACGTTTGATTATTACATGTTTGTGCCTCATTGCTCATTTGTACTCATTATATATACATATATAACCTAGTTTTTATGATCTCTAATTTATACTTGTCTTCCATATCTTTGTGCATGTTTTGCTTCATGTATATGCCATTATTGTCTAAAACTTATAAATATACACGTATACCCTTGAGTCACTTGCCTTCATGCAAATACTATTATGGACTCTTTTGTGTTTGAAATATGTATGCATATTTTTTTGTTTTGAATAAAACATACATATACCTTGAAGTTTATTTTAATGAAAAATGAATTTTAATGATGTTCATATGTTTTTGATGTTTTGAGTCTCATTGACTATTTTCATGAATATGCTACTCATATAATGCTTGTGCACTCATATTTAATTTGTTTACTCATGACTTTGTTTTTATGAACTTTTATGTGTCTTATAGATTTTGAGTGTCATCTCTTGTGTATTTAGTATGTTTCATGAGATATATGTGATTTGTTTTCTGTTTGAAGGATCTTTAACTAGTTTTTCAAAAATTACGCTAACTGGTTATTTATTCTTCATTCAATCTACAATTAATTTCAAATCCTATTTTAGAAAACCCTACCAACAAAAGGGCGGTTGGATGGGCGACCATGCCTTGTATGCTCAAATTAAAAATCTTTTTAATATGTGCATGAATAGGGTGGATAGGTATGAGTTATACACATGATCTTCATGATATTTCACTTTTTGTATACTCATACATATTTTCTATATATATATATATATATATATATATATATGTTTCAAATTTCAATAATATCAATTACAATTAGTAGTTTCATTTTCATGCATATATAAGTTTTGATTGTGCTTGATTTACAATATCCTTATATGTTTAAAGTACAAATTATATTTATGCTAACTTTGACTAATTTTTAAATGTTAATTGGTATCTTTATAAGCTTATGCATTGTTTTCAATTGTATTTCAATTGATATCAAAATATATTTTATATTTTACCTTTTAATTGGTATCAAAAAAATTTTTTTTTTTTTACAAGTGATATCTTAAAATTTTGTTATTTACAGATGGTATCTCAAAATTTGGTTTGTTGACTTAAGAAAATTCAAAATTTTATTTAAAGTGATTTCAAAATTTGTTGATATGTATTGCCTACATGCAAGGGGAGCTTAACATCTCTTATATATATAGATTCAAGTTGGGTGTATTTTATATTGAGGAGCTTGACATCTCTTCTTTATGTGATACACGTGTATAGGGGGAGCTTAACATCTCCACTTATGCATTGTATATTATGCCGTTATGTGAGTTAGAGTTTTGTCATCCCTTCTTCATGTAATGCATATATGCGGGGAGAGCTAACTTCACGTCTCTCTCTTCATGAATGTATGTCGCATATATATCTTTATTGTTTGATTTGTTTTCACCCTTTTGTTGATGATTTGACAAAAGGGGGAGAAGAATTTTGTGAGTTTATATATGCATGTTTCTTGCTTATGCATTTATGTTTTGTTTATGCAAAAAGGGGAGAAGAATTTTGGAGTTTATGCATGTTTATCTCCTTACTTATGCATAGATGTTTGTTTAGTTTTATACACTTCATTGAATATATTTATATTTATTGCTATGCATGAGCTAAGGAGGAACTTCTATGACGCTTAACTTTAATCCATGCATATATAACTCCATGAGTTTTGTTATCATCATAAAAGGGGGCGATTTTGGCCTAAAGGCCCATTACTCTAGTTTTGATGATGATTAACTCATGTAATTATAGTACTAATGATCTTGTGTTTATTTAGTCTCAGATATTTGATCAAGATCTTAGTAGGTGTTTAGCTTCAATATTCGAAGTCAAGTTTTGTAGATAGCACGTGTTGATTCAAGAGCTCGCTGATTAGGGCGAAATTAGCACTCTTAAAATGTGTATTTTATGAAATCAATGAAAAGCTCGTATGTGCTAATGTTCCCTCGATACTTCTGTTATAGCATTGGCTCAACGGGTCGAATTCACAGGGACGGGAGGCGTTAGAAGCATTTACAGTTTTTATTAACGTCGTTTAGTAACAATTCTTCTTTGTTAAAAAAAATTAGAAAAAGAAAAGAAAAGAAAAGAAAAGAAAATCAAGCATGTGGTAGGTGGAGAAGGCGATAAAAGCGGCGATATGAAAACAAGGAGAAGTGGTTTGGAAAACAAATAGAAAAGAAGATGAAACTTGTGGTAAAGAAGATGAAATAAAGGTTAAACAAAGAAGATGGTGAAAACACGAAGAAAAGATAAAAGAAGTGTTTTGAAATCAACTTTTAAAACAAGATAAAGAAAACTCATGACTACTAACTACTAATTGCTCTACTAACCATGCTAACCTCTTAGTGATAGTTGCCTCACATGGATCCTTGGTCATCACTAATTCTTGCTTAAAGAGATGATACGAAGCATGGTCCATAAGATTGTTCTTCGACATTCAAACAACACATCCATACCACTAACAAGTTGCAAGCTACTATTAATTCGTCAAAATCAGTTAGAGGTGAGCATGAAATAAAGAAGACATTGCAAGTTAACAAGTTAGTGGGTCAGGTATTAGAAATGTTAGAATGTTAGAATCCATCATCATGAGCCATCAATGGCTCTTGCAAGAAAAAAGCCTTGTAGAGGCTATTAGATTCATGTGGATTATCAAGTAAGTGGTTAAGATGGTTAGTGGTTAGTAGTTAGATTGCCATGAGAAGAAAAGTTAGCAAAGCATCATGTAAAAGATGGAGAAGATTACATTGGAGAAGAAAGGAGGCACCTTTATATAGATTGTCACCATCTATTACATTAATCCCTCTCAATCTCTCTCTGAATCTCTCAACCCTACTCAAGATCTAAAAAGAAAAGAAAATACAAAGGAAATGAAATGAAGAACACCTACCAACACTATCTTAAAATATAGAAACCCTAGCCTAAAATCGAAAACTGCCTCGCTTAGGGCCTTTGCAGTGGTTTATATAGGAATAGGATGCATCTAGAAGACGAGACGGGGCCATACGTCGAAGATCGACGCGTGGCCCCATCACAGGGCCGCGGATCCGCGGCCGTACTAGGGACAAAAGTTCCTGGTTTTGGTTCGGGGATGCGCGACGCTTCTAGGATTCTCCTGGTATATCCCAATTCTTGTAATTTCGCCCGAATATTCGTCTGACGTGAGCAAAGATCTAGGTTCAATATACCTTCTAGATGTTTCCATGCTTGGCCTCCAAGTAATGCAGATTTAATTACCCGAAAATGGGTTTAATTAAGCTCTTATTATTTCTTTGTCCTTAAACTCTAGATTTACCTGCAAGAGAGACCAAAATACGGTTTAGACCGACATTTTATTCATAAATTGATAGGGAATGTGATATAATAATGCATAATTGTAAACTAATCATACCCCCCACACTTATCTTTTGCTCGTCCCGAGCAAAACAAGAAAAGAAAAATTATACTACATATGTTATTAAATCACTTTCGCAGGTCACGCGATTGCACTGAGCGTGTGCAACAAGCCGTTAAACCTCTAGGTTACCCTAGAGGAGGAGCTTTGTCTCCTGAGGGTTTTCAGCGGATTGCACCCACGAAATCCATAAAGAAAGAAGACAAATGTTAGTACTTTGAAAACACATTTTGAAAGAGAGACAAGTTACGAAATATTTTTGCAAAAATATAAGCGATCTAAGATCATAAGTCCACCAAAAATTATTCTTCCTTAAACTTAGTCCCTATGCAAGATCTTGTCTTTAATTAAGGTAAGAATTTAAAATTGGATTGAATATTTTATCTTTCATGAAACCTAGATAATATGCACTTTGTGATAGTGAAGATTTCTGGGATTTCAACTCTAACCATCAAACCATTTATTTTTATATATATATATTTTCTTTTTCTTCTTTTTTTGCTTCCCTTAGTTTTTTTAGGCTTTCTAGTTCACCTACGTAGCGAGCTTTTAATCAATGACTCCCAAACCAGAAGGTCCTAGGGCACCAGATTAGAAAACATCCCTCGGGTTTAAGGACTCGAGTAAATAAGGCCACAAAACTAAGGGATTTATCTGTTTCTTTTGACAACCGTTAGGCGTGAATAATCATGCTTCTTGAGGCATAATTATCCAGCTTAATAAGTGGTGTTTTATTCATATATATATTTTCTTTTTATTTATTTTACTTTATGGCATTTTAGGTCTTTGTTTCCATCCAAAAAATTGTGTTAGTGTGAAGTGCATACAATCTAAGGCAAAAAATTTAAGATAAAACTATCTCTCCAATTTATCTTACTTAGCTTATAATTTTAAATAAGATCCATTATTTTGACTTGGTTTAAGATGTCACAATTAAGTCTTTCTTAATTTTTAAGATCATCTTAATTTTCTTAAAAATAGATCAAAACTTTGTTTCTTATTTTAAAAAGTTTTTAAAGAAAGAGAAAAATCCTATACATACAAAAGGAAAATTTTCTAAAAGTATCCTAAAAAGAAGTGTAAAAGAAAGAAAAACTAAAAACTATACATTAATAAACCCTCCTCTACACTTATCTCAAGCATTGTCCTCAATGCATTGTGATGTATGTATGCATGAACCAAATAGAGAGGGAAGAAAAAATCACCTCAAAGTGGTGGTTCCGGTGGTGGTCTGATTGGTCCACGAAATGCGGCCTAATCCAATGTGCATGGAATTCAGAGGAACTCACCAGAGACCTCAATAATACAACCCACTAAAATTATGTATATATTTATGATTTTTATTAAGAATTTAACCCTATCTAATTTTTAAATTTTCAAAATAATTTCAGAGTCAAATTCATCAAGACCCTTGTCCCAGAATGGAATGATTGATTTGTGTAAGTATACCTAGAGGGGGTGAATAGGTGTACGGCTAATCTAATGAACAAAATACGAAAATTAAAAACTAAATTACAATACACTTAGTGTAACCAATGAGTGTAGCCGAATTCCCGGTGAAGGGCTCCGGACTAACTCCTTTTGATTCGTTAGAATAAGAGTTGAGGTGCTATATGAAGCTCTCGTGGTTAAACACAAGTGAGGCGCACACAAACAAGCCAAGCATATAATATATGAATGATTAATATGAAATGATGCAAGGCACAATATAAAAGAGAGAGAGTTAGAGTCAATGGATCAAACGCAAACACCGAGATTTGTTTCGAGGTTCGACCACCCAGCTCTACGTCCCTGCCTTCACACAGAACGATTTCCACTAACTTGTCCACACAGGACTCCCACACAGGGAACCTCCACTAAGAATTTGGGGCAATATAATAATAGGGAGTACATAACTTCTCTCTCAACCAATACAACCTCTCACTAGAGGCAATGCACAACCAACACAAACACCACCTCACACAAGAGGGGTAGGCACTTAGCCAATACAAAACAATCACCTCACACTTGAGGGATTCCAACACAAACTCCACCTCTCACTAGAGGGAGCTAAACACAATCTCCACTTCTCACTAGAGAGAGCCAAACACCACTTCCACTATCACCTCACAATAGAGGGATACCAACTCAATCACCTCTCACTAGAGGGATATCACAATGATGAAATTTTACAACTTGGTGATCAAAAGACCACAAACCAATTCTTTTTTCATAAAACAAAGATCCTATAGAGATGATAAGCTCAAGTGTGAAAAAATAAAGTGTTTTGAATGAAGAAAATCACTTGGGAAATCTCCAAATAGATATAGAATATTTTAGACCAAAAACAAATTCCCAAAAGACTATTTTCTTTGAAATAAAAACACTTTAAAACAAATGAAGATTTAATCTTTTAAACCCAAAACTCTTTTGAAAAACTTGTAATAAAACATTAGAGAAGCTCTGAATTTTTGGTTCTTAAAACTTTTTTTGTCTTAAAAACTTGGTGAAAAACAGCCAAGGATTGGGGTTTAAATAGGCCCAATCAAAATCTGCCCGTTGGTTGGCAGAAAGGTAAAAAATGACCGGCCGGTCGACCGGCCAACGGTCAAAAAATTGACCGTTGAGCCTGTCAGTCGACCGCCCGGTCGACCGTGCCCAGAACCAGAGAGCAACAACACTCTGGCCGGTCAACCGCCCGGTCGACCGGGCCAACCCGAGATTGCGTTGACTTCAGTCGGTCGACCAGCCAAACAAGCTGGCTTACGTGCACGTCCTTGTGCACGTCGGTCGACCGATTCAGTCGACTGATTCTGGGTCCGGTCGACCGGTCCTGTCAACCGCCAGAGCCTGGCAGAACTGGTTATAGGATTTGAAAACTAGGTTTTTAGTTACCAAATAAATCACATAAAATCTCTAAAAATTCACAAAAATAAGTTCTTGTATTTTATTTAATATACAAACATGTGTGAAAAAATTCAACACATATTTCAAACTATTTGAACCATTTTTGCGTTAAAAAAATTTTGTCGAAAACCAAAATCTGTATTTTCCAAAACTAGGATTTTTGAAATGGAAATCTATTTTTGTCCAAAACTCATCCAAATACAAAAATATGATATTGAAACAACTTTTAAGCATGTTGCATATGGATATAATCCAATATACATATAAAGAATTATATCAATGTTTTTAACATTAAATCCGAAAATAAGTTTTGTTAAAATACCAAAACTTCAAACTCATGAAATAGATTATCAAACAAAGTTTGTTTAAATAGTTGAAGCATAAATGTATATAGAATAAATCTAATATACATTAAACCATGTAAACTTGTTGATTCTATCTATTCATGAAAACCAAGATCAGTTAAACAAACAAACCGAAAACCAAAACATGAAACGTGTGTGTGTTGTGAACTTGAGCATATCACACTATCTAATCTTTAATAATGGATCTAAACTATAAACTAAACAATGTACCGAAGTCTTCTCGTAGAGCGCCGTCTCCAAGTCGACTCGATCCAAACGTGATTCACCGAGCTTGACTCCAACGAGTGCTAGATATGAACTTTTACGCCCAGGCTCTTGAATCACCATGTGAAAGCTCCAAAACACCTTTGTTGAAGCTAATCACCTACTAATATCTTGGTTAAGTATCTGAAACTAAACATCACAAGATTATTAGTAAACTATAACTACATGAGTTAATCATCATCAAAACTAGAATGAAAGGCCTCTTGGCCAACAATCTCTCCCTTTTTGATGATGACAAAACTCATGGAGTTATATATTCATGGATTAAGTTAAGCTTCAAAGAAGCTCCCCCTTAACTCATGCATAGCAAAAAACAATAAATATATGCAATGAATACTAAATATGAATATGCATCAACATGCATAAAATAATGAAATGAACATGCTCTTGATACCAAAATTTTAAAATAACTTCCTTTTCCTTTTTATTAAGATAAACATATTCTTTAAATAATTGTTCTTGATACCAATAAAAATTTCAATTGAAAAACTTTATCAATAAAAGCAATAAAAGCTTTTGATACCAATCAATAAAAACTCTTGATACCAACTGAAAAATAATCAATAAAAGTTCTTGATATTAACATTAAAAATTTTAACAAAAGTAATCAATAAACCAAAACAACAAAATATGTTCTCTTTCTTGATACCAATAATCAATAAACCAAAACAACAAAATATGTTCTCTTTATACCAATATCATCAAAACATCAAAACATCAAACAAACTTTCTTTTAATCAATATGAAACAAACTTTGATATAAACTTACAAATAAACAATAATCATGCATATAAACTCAAATACTTCTCCCCCTTTTTGTCAATCATCAACAAAGGGGTCGAAGAAAAATAATAAAATAATATTCTCCCCCTTTTTCGTCTTAAAACAAAAAAATATCAATAGGGGTGAAATCAAATCAAAACATTATGATACCAATTAAATAAAATATATCAATTGAAAGGACAAAACAAATATTTTTAATATAAATTTAAATAAACATGTGTATATTATATCAATTGAAAGTAAATAAAACATGTTGAAGAATTCAACCAAAAATTTTAATATCAATTCAATGATGTAAACATATAGGTAATCTTGATATCAATTGTAAAATTTAGTACCAATTGAAAGTAATTTTTTATTAGGAGCATATGGTACCCAAAAAAATCAATATCATCATTTTTTCAACATAAAGTGTGGGAGTAAAATACCAAAGATAAACAAAACCAATTTAAAGGTGAAATATGAATTTTCTCTCCCTTATGAAATACCAAACAGATGATGCATCAGCTTGTATAAGATACCAATTGAAATATTATCAATTGAAATATAATAGTCATTTTAAGAAATCAAGCTTAGCATAACCAAAATTTGCGCTCAAAGATATAGAGATATAGTAAGCGCAAATAAAGCATATATATATGTATGAAAAATTGAATACCAATCGAAATTGATACTATTTGAAGTGTAAGCATACATATATAAAAACAATATATATATATATATATATATATTATATATATATATATATATATATATATATATATATATATATATATATATATATATATATGAGTATACAAAAGGAATGTCAATAGTGATACCAATTGAAAAGATCCAATGATACCAATTGAAAACATAATAAGATCAAGTGTATAACTTATTTCCTACCACCCATTTCATTCACATGTTTAAAAAGATTTTCAATAATAAGCATACAAGGCATGATCGTCCAACCAACCGCCCTTAGAAATGGGTAGGAGTTTTCATAAATAAGTTTGAAAATATAGTATGTTTGAAAAACTCTACCATAAGAAGAATATCGCAACTAGTTATATGAAAATTTTGTAAACTAGCACGAAATCCTTCAAGTAAGGAATAAAATAAAATATATTTCATGAAAAACATGTAGATCACATGATCACCAAACACTCAATGGTCTATAAAGCATATATAGTCTCATGAAAACAAAACATGAGTAAACATTAAATAATGTGAGTGTATAAGAGTTATGTGAAATACATCATCATGAAACAAGGCAATCGGGGTCAAAATAAAATTCCTTAAAAACAATGAAAACTATCAAAACTAGAATCCTTCAAGGTATATGTATGTCATGTACAAACTAAAGTATACATACATATCCAAACATAACGAGTCCACAAAAGTATATGCATGAAGGCAAGTGGCTCAAGGATGTATATGTATAGCTAATAGTTTAGACAAGATGGACATATACATGAAATTAAATAAAACATGAAAAAACATGTACAAAATGGGAATATAAGTCAAATGTATGAATCATCAAAACTAGACTATGCTAGTACATCTAATAAGTACAAATGAGCATTCAAGTACAAACATATAATAATCTATTTGTGGCTCACTAGTTGTACAAGTATATATCCAAGTTTTAATGAAAACTAACATCTAGACAAGTAATCAAAGCATGAAGCACAAAACTCATATGATCATTATGTAAAGGTATATGTATTAGATCTTAGGACATATACATTAGATAAACTAAAGTGAGAACACTAAATATAAATCCATATAAATATGGGTGTCTCAAAAACTAATCATGTATATCACTAATCTAATAAACATGACATTTAACATACTAATTATGAAACATCAAAGCATGCTAAAATCAATGATATGAAAAGCATATAAACAATAAATGAGGAGTTAGAGACCGTCACCAAAACTATGAGGGCAACTCTCCATATCTCCAAATCATGGTAGTCCTCCCACCAAACTCCCCTTGAAAGTGATGCATCCAAATAGTCCTCTTTAAGCTCGGAACGCATCTACCTCAAGGCACCATCACTCTCACGTCATGCGAGAGCCCACACCTACATCAAATAGCATAGGGGTGGTCTTTGGTACCCATACTCTTTTGGGTCCATGGGGGTTAGCACCTTTCCTAACCCAAATAAATTTAGTTGCTAAATTTGAATCATGTATACGATCATAACAAAACTTAGCAAGGTGGTTCTTACGTCCACAATGTGTACAAATATACACATGAGCATACATTATGTGATGAGTGTGTACGTGAGAAGCATGTGTATGTCGTGATTTGTGTGCATGCATAGGAGGAACTTATTTCTTTCGAAACAAAGATTCCCAACGTGAGTGGTTCAAAACACAATGGCTCAAAGTGGAGCCCAAACAATCCACACTCTTTTTAACAAGCATATATCATAATCAATCCTAGAAGAAGAGGTGCATGCAATAGGTGAGCTAGAATGTGAAGGTACACTAGCATGACAACATGTGAATCTAAATCATTTTTCAAAAAAACATTTTTATTTAAACAAACTTCCAATTCTTGTGAAATCAAATCAATTTTTGTTTTTCAAAGAAATATTTTCTTTTAAAACAAAGTCAAGTTTTGAAGGCAAGTTTTCATTTTTCTTCAAAATTATTTCACAATCATTTTTATTTTTCAAAAATTTATTTTTTTAGGGCAAGATCTAGTTGAGATTTAAGTGAGTCACGTTCACTTGAAATCTCTTCCTTTTCTTGTAAAACCAAATCTAGTTTTGAACGTAAATCCTTATTTTCTTCTTTTAGTTCAAAACTCTTCTTTTTCAAAAGATTATATTTTTCTAATAATTTTTCACATACAATAGATAGTTCTTCATTCAACGCATTTGGATTAACATAATCATCACAAGAAAAACTAGCATCAACACTATCTAATTGAGTTTCCGAGTATACCTCAAGGGAGTCATTCCCTTGGACCATATAGCATTATTGCTCGGATTCTTCACTAGATTCATCCTCGGTTTGGATTGGCAATTGAAACTTGGAGGAGGTCAACGTGTTCCACACTGCAAAGGTAGAATCACAGTTAGAAACTAAGCACAAATATTATTTGTTAAGCGTGCTTCTAAGTGCCTCAAGGGCTTGTGCATTAGACTTTATATGCTTGCTATTACCAAGATATGATTTCTTGTAGCGGCAAGGAAAACATGCAAGCCTAAGGTTTTTAGGTACATAATCATCTAAATTTCCACATGTCATTGTTGGAAACATCAAACATGGGAGGTGTCAAGCAATCCATGAGTGTATGTAAGCAATATAAGTGTGCAAATGCAAATGATAGATTAGCAAAAATAAGATCACATTCCTAGGTGGTTAAACCTAATATCAGGAGCGTAGGCTCTGATACCAATTATAAGTATACCTAGAGGGGGGTGAATAGGTGTATGGCTAATCTAATGAACAAAATGCAAAAATTAAAAACTAAATTGCAACACACTTAGTGTAACCAACGAGTGTAGCCAAATTCCCGGTGAAGGGCTCTAGACAAACTCTCGTGATTCCTCTGAATAAGAGTTGAGGTGCTATATGAAGCTCTCGTGGTTAAACACAAGTGAGACACACACAAACAAGCCAAGCATATAATATATGAATGATCAATATGAAATGATACAAGGTACAATATAAAGAGAGAGAGTTAGAGTCAATGGATCAAACGCAAATACGAGATTTGTTTCGAGGTTCGAGCACCCAGCTCTACGTCCCCGCCTTCACACAGAACGATTTCCACTAACTTGTCCACACAGGACTCCCACACAGGGAACCTCCACTAAGGATTTAGGCAATACAATAATAGGGAGTACATAACTTCTCTCTCAACCAATACAACCTCTAACTAGAGGCAATGCACAATCAACATAAACACCATCTCACACAAGAGGGGTAGGCACTTAGCCAATATAAAACAATCACCTCACACTTGAGGGATTCCAACACAAACTCCACCTCTCACTAGAGGGAGTTAAATACAATCTCTACCTCTCACTAGAGGGAGCCAAACACCACTTCCACTATCACCTCACAATAGAGGGATACCAACTCAATCACCTCTCACTAGAGGGATATCACAATGATAGAATTTTATAACTTGGTGATCAAAAGACCACAAACCAATTCTTTTTTCACAAAACAAAGATCCTATAGAGAGATAGAATGATAAGCTCAAGTGTGAAAAAATAAAGTGTTTTGAATGAAGAAAATCACTTGGGAAATCTCCAAATAGATATAGAATTTTTGGACCAAAAACAAATTCCCAAAAGACTATTTTCTTTGAAATAAAAACACTTTAAAACAAATGAAGATTTAATCTTTTAAACCCAAAACTCTTTTGAAAAACTTGTAATAAAACATTAGAGAAGCTCTGAATTTTTGGCTCTTAAAACTTTTTTTGTCTTAAAAACTTGGTGAAAACAGTCAAGGATTGGGGTTTAAATAGGCCCAATAAAAATCTGCCCGTTGGTTGGCAGAAAGGTCAAAAATGACCTTTCGGTCGACCGGCCGGTCGACCGGCCAACGGTCAAAAAATTGACCGTTGAGCCAGCCGGTCGACCGCCCGATCGACCGCGCCCAGAACCAGAGAGCAACGGCTTTCTGGCTGGTCGACCGCCCAGTTGACTGGGCCAACCCGAGATTGGGTTGACTTCAGTCGGTCGACCGGCCAAACAAGCTGGGCTACGTGCATGTCCTTGTGCACGTCGGTCGACCGATTCGGTCGACCGACTCTGGGTCCGGTCGACCGGTCCGGTCGACCACCAGAGCCTGGTAGAACTGGTTATAGGATTTGAAAACTAGGTTTTAGTTACCAAATAAATCACATAAAATCTCTAAAAATCCACAAAAATAAGTTCTTGTATTTTCTTTGATATACAAACATGTGTGAAAAAATTCAACACATATTTTAAACAATTTGAACTAATTTTGTGTTAAGAAATTTTGCCGAAAGCCAAAATCTGTATTTTTCAAAACTAGGATTTTTGAAATGGAAATCCGTTTTGTCCAAAACTCATCTAAATACAAAAACATGATATTGAAATAACTTTTAAGCATGTTGCACATGGATATAATCCAATATACATATAAAGAATTATATCAATGTTTTTAACATTAAATCTGAAAATAAGTTTTGTTAAAATACCAAAACTTCAAACTCATGAAATAAATTATCAAACAAAGTTTGTTTAAATAGTTGAAGCATAGATGTATATAGAACAAATCTAATATACATTAAACCATGTAAACTTGTTGATTCTATCTATTCATGAAAACCAAGATCAGTTAAACAAACAAACCAAAAACTAAAACATGAAACGTATTTGTGTTGTGAACTTGAGCATATCACCCTATCTAATCTTTAACAATGGATCTAAACTATAAACTAACACAATTACCAAAGTCTTCTTGTAGAGCGTCATCTCCAAGTCGACTCGATCCAAACGTGATCCACCGAACTTGACTCCAACGAGTGCTAGATATGAACTTTGACGTCCGGGCTCTTGAATCACCATGTGAAAGCTCAAACACACCTTTGTTGAAGCTAATCACCTACTAATATCTTGGTTAAGTATCTGAAACTAAACATCACAAGATTATTAGTAAACTATAACTACATGAGTTAATCATCATCAAAACTAAAATGAAAGGCCTCTGGGCCAACAATCTCCCCTTTTTGATGATGACAAAACTCATGGAGTTATATATTCATAGATTAAGTTAAGCTTCAAAGAAGCTTCCCCTTAACTCATACATAGCAATAAACAAAAAATATATGCAAAGAATACTAAACATGAATATGCATCAACATGCATAAAACAATGAAATGAACATGCTCTTGATACCAAATTTTTAAAATAACTTCCTTTTCCTTTTTATTAAGATAAACATGTTCTTTAAATAATTGTTCTTGATATTAATAAAAATTTAATTGAAAAACTTTATCAATAAAAGCAATAAAAGCTTTTGATACCAATCAATAAAAACTCTTGATACAAATTAAAAATAATCAATAAAAGTTCTTGATATTAACAATAAAAATTTTAACAAAAGTAATCAATAAACCAAAACAACAAAATATGTTCTCTTTCTTGATACCAATAATCAATAAACCAAAACAAAAAATATGTTATCTTTATGCCAATATCATCAAAACATCAAAACATCAAACAAACTTTCTTTTAATCAATATGAAACAAACTTTGATATAAACTTACAAATAAACAATAATCATGCATATAAACTCAAATACTTCTCCCCCTTTTTGTCAATCATCAACAAAGGGGTCAAAGAAAAATAATAAAATAATTTCTCCCCCTTTTCATCTTAAAACAAAAAATATTAATAGGGGTGAAATCAAATCAAAACATTATGATACCAATTAAATAAAATTTATCAATTGAAAGGACATAAAATAAATGTTTTTAATATAAATTTAAATAAACATGTGTATATTATATCAATTGAAAGTAAATAAAACCTATTGAAAAATTATATAAAATTTTAATATCAATGAATGATGTAAACATATAGGTAATCTTCATCAATTTAAAAAATAGTACCAATTGAAAGTAATTTTTTATTAGGAGCATATGATACCCAAAAAAATAATAAATATCATCATTTTTCAACATAATGTGTGGGAGTAAAATACCAAAGATAAATAAAGCCAATTAAAAGGTGAAATATGAATTTTCTCTCCCTTCATGAAATACCAAACAAATGATGCATAAGCTTGTATAAGATACCAATTGAAACATAATCAATTGAAATATAATAGTCATTTAAGAAATCAAGCTTAGCATAATCATAATTTGTGCTCAAAGATATAGAGATAAAGTAAGCGCAAATAAAGCATATATATATGTATGAAAAATTGAATACTAATCGAAATTGATACTATTTGAAGTGTAAGCATACATATATAAAAAACAATATATATATATATATATATATATATATATATATATTATATATATATATATATATATATATATATATGAGTATACAAAGGAATGTCAATAGTGGTACCAATTGAAAAGATCCAATGATACCAATTGAAAGCATAATAAGATCAAGTGTATAACTCATATTTCCTACCACCCATTTCATGCACATGTTTAAAAAGATTTTTCAGTAATAAGCATACAAGGCATGGTCGTCCAACCAACCGCCCTTAGAAATGGGTAGGGGTTTTCAAAAATAAGTTTGAAAATATAGTATATTTGAAAAACTCTATCATAAGAAGAATACCGCAACTAGTTATATGAAAACTTTGTAAACTAGCACGAAATCCTTCAAGTAAGGAATAAAACAAAAATATATTTCATGAAAAACATGTAGATCACATGATCACCAAACACTCAATGGTCTATAAAGCATATATAGTCTCATGAAAACAAAACATGAGTAAATATTAAATAATGTGCGTGTATAAGAGTTATGTGAAATACATCCATGAAACTAGGCAATCGGGCTCAAAATAAAATTCCTTAAAAACAATGAAAACCATCAAAACTAGAATCCTTCAAGGTATATGTATGTCATGTACAAACTAAAGTATACATACATATCCAAACGTAACGAGTCCACAAAAGTATATGCATGAAGGCAAATGGCTCAAGGATGTATATGTATAGCTAATAGTTTAGACAAGATGGACATATACATGAAGTTAAACATAAGCATGAAAAACATGTACAAAATGGGAATACAAGTCAAATGTATGAGTCATAAAAACTAGACTACACTAGTACATCTAATAAGTACAAATGAGCATTCAAGCACAAACATATAATAATCTATTTGTAGCTCACTAGTTGTATAAGTATATATCTAAGTTTTAATGAAAACTAACATCTAGACAAGTAATCAAAGCATGAAGCACAAAACTCATATGATCATTATGTAAAGGTATATGTATTAGATCTTAGGACATATACATTAGATAAACTAAAGTAAGAACACTAAATATAAATCCATATAAACATGGTGTCTCAAATACTAAACATGTATATACTAATCTAATAAACATGACATTTAACATACTAATCATAAAACATCAAAGCATGCTAAAATCAATGATATGAAAAGCATATAAATAATAAATGAGGAGTTAGAGACCGTCACCAAAACCATGAGGGCAACTCTCCGTATCTCTAAACTATGGTGGTCCTCCACCAAACTCCCCTTGAAAGTGATGCATCCAAATAGTCCTCTTTAAGCTCGGAATGTATCCACCTGAAGGCACCATCACTCTCACGTCATGCGAGAGCCCACACCTACATCAAATAGCATAGGGGTGGTCTTTTGTACCCATACTCTTTTGGGTCCATGGGGGTTAGCACCTTTCCTAACCCAAACAAATTTAGTTGCTAAATTTGAATCATGTATACGATCATAACAAAACTTAGCAAGGTGGCCCTTAGTCCAATGTGTATAAATGTACACATGAGCATACATTGTGTGATGAGTGTGTACGTGAGAAGCATGTGTATG